>JAGFPH010002456.1:0-18290 GCA_018207615.1 Philaenus spumarius | reverse complement strand
AAACAACTTTGGATATTTAATTCATAATTTACTTTTCTCAATTGTTTTGTATTAAAAAAAATCTGTTTTTTTTTTATATAATGATAATGAAAGGTTTTTCAATACTTTTTCATTTGTAGAACAAAATGTGTATACTTTTATTGCAAATCAAAGAGTAAGGGAGAATTGAGGCTATACCTTGCACTTAAGCGTTTTTATTTTTTATATCTAATTTGGAAACTCAAGTAAAGCAAAAAGTCATCTCATTTTGTGAAAAATTAAATTTAAAAAAAATTCTTGCTCCAAATTTGAATTATCTAACCGATTTAAATCGTTAAACCCTTTTTTATAAAAATGGTATGTAATATTTTACATCTCCGAATTAAACTATCTGATTAGGCCTATACTCGAAGTATTAGTATCTTACTCATTAACAATTTTTTCATGTTTGCCTTAAAACACACTTATATTCCTGTTGCCCTGGGGTCTTATAAGCCTCAAAACAACGAAATTTAAGAGCTAGTGTTTGATATTAAAAAATAGGTCAATATATTCAAAACAATTAGTTTAAATAAGGTAATTTATAACATATTTCACTTCCCTCAGTTGTGGTGAGTAGGAGATATAATAAGAAAAGTTTGGGAAATTACAAAACCTTCCGTCATTGACACTCTCATAAGGCTACAAGCTCCCCAACTGTCTTGATCTGTTTCATATTCTTCCCGCTACGCAGCAGCACTTCCCAGCGCTCATTACACCCTCTAGAGAATTTTCAAATGTGGTGCACGGTATTACCCCGCTCTCCCCTATCTAGTTGGAAAATCGGACAATGAAATTGTTATTTTTAACTGTAGGAATCTATTGATGAAGGATACATAGTGAACCTGATTGTTTTACCAGTTCTTTTACACAGTAGTATAAAAGAAAAACACGTCCTTTGTCGCTATAACATGACAAATAGATTATAACTTAAATTTTGCGATAGGAGAGACAATAACAGATGTTATCTAAGAAAACGAACGTCACCTAATTTCTCAAAATATTTTTACTTTTCCAAATGTCAGTTATTTTTTATTTTGTTAGCTTGTAAACGTTCTTAAAAACTATTTTACCAAGTAAACCAACTACGTATGTACAGTTTTTATAATGAAAATCTACTTGTTTTTCTTTTTAACCGTAAAATTTAAGATGATTTGACAATACACAATGTAGCACGGAACACGATGACTAATATTAAATGTCCATACGATGGCAAGCTAACGCACTATTAAATTCTTGCTACCCCATCCAACAACTACTATAACTCTTCCTAACCCGTTTTTCTAGGCCAAGGTGAGCAGTGATAAACTATTTTGTCTAACAAAACGAAAGTCCTTAATTTCAATTTGTTAAATTACCCTTTCAGCAAATAAATGTAACATTATGAAGTTAATTATGTTTTATATACAAAGCTAGGGATTAACAAGTTCATAACCGTGCCTGTTATATGGTACATAGCGGTAAGAGAGGGCTATGTATGTCCAACACTTTATGTCCAGGGAATGGGATATCTTAGATAAATTTACTCTTAAGGGAGTGTAGGTTAGTCATTTATAGTGACTAGTAAAAATAATAAATTTATGTAGTTTGTAGAAAATCTGTTCTCTTAACACACACTATATTTGAACTGTTATTCCTATGGTACGATTTACTGTTTGTATTTACTTCATTGTGACAAGGAAACTAATTATGATTTTGTGTTTCAGAAACATTATCATTGTCCAGAGGAAGGTCTGGGAGTTTCCATATAGCGGTAGAGCCAATTCGTGGCCTTGTCACTAGGTGTATGATTTCATCGAAGCGTCAGTGGCCCGTCAGTTATAGGTAAGTGTTATATCAGCATTGAAGGCCTGGATGACACAAGGTTCTGATAATGATACAACTACTATGGTAGTCGACTTATTTACACTGTAATTTACTGAACAGGTTAACTGCATTCCGAGAAGTCAGGAAACTTGTAAAAATCCTTGAAAGTTGGGGAATTTTTCCCATTAGATAATTACAGGCAGGATGTCGTTTTTAAGTCATTGTCTATGGATTTTATACAATTTAATTGTACTTGTTTTATTTTGTATAGGTAGGATAACTTTATAGGAAGCCAAATTTTGTAATTTTTTTCAAGTGGCTCGGTCAGAATAAATATGTTAAAATACTTATTCAAAATTCTTGTTACCATACAACAGTAAGATCTTTATAAATACAAAAGTTGAAGAGCACTTTAGCGACAAAATCACAATGATTAATGAAACCTCGAACCACAAAAACAATAACTGAACAACTCAATGGTTAAGTTAAGTTTATTTGATCTACCATTATGTACATTTAGATGACAGCCATCGTCCTCAGAAGGCTTAACACTAATCTATCCTTGTTTTTGTCGTTTGGGATGAGGTTGTTAACCCTTTCAGTCACACATATCCATTTTTAAATCTAAAAATTTTAAACTTACATTAACTCTGTATGTATATATATTTTTTTAACGTTTTCTGCTGTTTCTTTTTTTAATTTTGACCCGCCCCACCCCTTTAAAATTGATGGTCATTAAAATAAATTGTATTACATAATGGTTGTTGGACAATGAAAGGCAAATTACATTATAGTACCCTTTTTATTTAACTAAATAATTCACAACATTACTAAATAATGACAAAATAGTCACAAATAAATAAAAAAATCAAATAACACATATTAATAAAATATTAAAAACTTTGTCTGCAAAGTATTTGGTTAAAATACTCCAGGGGGGTTAGTAATTCTATTTTATTCCCTTTTTTCGGTTCAAACCACTTGATTTCTGGTGTTACGTAAGTATAACCTTGCTGTATAAAACAATACAATCACCCTTATATTGTAATGTAAACCTCCAACTACAAACAACTTGCACAAGATTTTTCCTGCTTGCATTTAGTAAGTTTTCGAAAGCACAGTTGTGTGACATTATTAGTTTGGATTTATTTAGTGCATTATATGAGGTTATTAAGGACGTATTCGACCATAGGCTGGAGGAAGTGGTGCTTAAGCAGTTGTTTTCAATCCTAACCTCCTTCAAAGTGGTTCACTTGTCACTTAACCCAACATTCATTCCATTGCTGTAAATAATTTGTATAGTCCTCTTTCAGTAATGGCTTCTAGATCAATGATGTGCATCTCATCAAGTCCTCTGAGGTATCAAATCTGGACACGTTTTGCTTTATTTTTAGCTTAAAACATCTTTTTGTAGTGTTTGTTTATACAACAAAATAACTCAAAAATTGTTGTATGTACTCTAAGTCACTTTCCAAATACCCCTGTGTCATTGAGTATTTCTAAAATCTGTATTAGGAAAACTGAATACAAAATTTACGCCTACCTTACGATCAGAAGCTAGCTGATAGGAGTAGCTCTGAAAACAGAATGCACAAATCTAGAGTTTAATCTATTACATAGCTAATAGTTCTGCATAAGGTAGTAATTGCAGTAATTTAGTCATTGTATTCTGGAATTATGTAA
Organism: Philaenus spumarius; assembly: GCA_018207615.1. Classification (NCBI taxonomy): domain Eukaryota; kingdom Metazoa; phylum Arthropoda; class Insecta; order Hemiptera; family Aphrophoridae; genus Philaenus; species Philaenus spumarius. The sequence continues at coordinate 14,783 of JAGFPH010002456.1, read as the reverse complement.
GTTTGACCTACTTGCAGCGTGTCCTTGTCCTTCCTTTTGCCAATTATTTCCTTGTTTGATAATTACCAGGCTTCTGTTCCATTGACAGTTTCAATGTTTATCACAACTATGCCTTATCTAGCACCAAATACACATTACATAATCAGACTTGAAAAATAACCGTTGTGTAAGACCTATTTAAACAGCACAACATATTGTGTAAATAAGGATAGATTTTATGCAAATGAAGCCCAGATTTGTTTAGTGTTTTTGAGAAACCAGATAAAATTAACAGTGGGAAGAAGAAAATGTTACGTGAAATAAAACAATTTATAGGCTAGACTAAAAAGCACAGGAAAGAAACCAATCAGTGATTTATTATTTATGACCATTGTCAGGACTACCAATTGTTACTATTTTTGAATGGAACATATCTTTAAACAACTTCAACTGTTAGATTTCTAGGCACGACTTTGACCAAAGATTGACGTAGGTGCTAACACTTGCAAATTTTAAACAATGCTGCATGACATTTTTCGATTTGTTGAGACGTTAAGTGGTTTGCTGTCGGATCCAGAAACAATATGTATATGTGGGTTGTTCGTTTGTAAATTGACTGTGGCGCAGTTGTCTACTCGTCCAATGGCAAGACCATCTTTATTAAATATGTTAGATTCAATTTATATTTTGATTTACGTCTAGCGCCTTTTGTTGCAGTCCAGCAATGAGCCTTCTGGCTGATGCTGGTGATGAACTATGGCTGTCTTTGTACAGACATCAGACCATCATTTAAGGATAGCCAATCGCTCATTTAAATTACTTGAAAAAATAAATGACAGCCAACCATACAATTAAATTATTGGGAAAATTATGATCCTCCAAACATTTTTACTCTGCTTATCATTCAATATTTACCAAACCTCACATCAATCGATATGAGCGACGAAATACTACTACAACATTTGTTCTTAGGATAAAACGAACCTTTGAAAACAATCTAGTTCTTGAGCTTTGTTTGGCATGTAAAGTTAAAATGTCACAAGTTAATTTTCGCAGTACAAGTATTTAAAATATCACTATTGTTGTAGTTTATAACCAGGTGTGCATTAGGAAAATATTATGGTTTTATTCGTCAACTTATCTGAATAATGAAGTCTTAATAATGTGCAATTAGCATTCACACGGCTAACTTATACGCAATCTTTCTCAATACAGTTTGACCTACATTGCTCTGAAATTATTTTACTGGATATGAACTCTTCAAATCCTTTGTTAAAGATATTCTGTGATTTAGCTACAGCGTATTGTAGTGTTTTTCTATTGGTAATGTTGGTTAAAGTGGTAGCACTAGGTTGGATTGCACAGCTATTATTATTATTATTAGGGGGTTTGTGTGATCCACCACCGGGACCCACTGCACCTAAACCATGAGGTCCTCTGTGCCCCATGTCCAGGCAGCAGTTCACATCAAACCCGCCCTTTTTGCGAAATGAAGGAGTCCATGGGGGCCTTCCTCTCGTATATAACTGGTGTCAGGGTATCCTTGTCCCAGATATTTCTGCCTCATTGATGGGAGGACATCACATACGCATAGAACGTGGAAAGAAGTTTCCTCCTTCTCTCCACACCTTCGACATAATGCAGCCCCATTAGGTGGAGGTGCCTCCTCAGAGAGTTGTGTCCCGTCAGTAGACCGACCAACAACCTCACTTCCGGCCTGCCAAGACCCAGCAGTGATTGCGCAGCTAAAGAACCATGTGACGCCTTCTGATTGTGTATCTCTTGTTAAATTTGTCATTTGGGTCCAATGAAAAGGAATATGGCAGAGTACCTTGCAAAATAAATTACAACCATTGGTCTTCACACTTGTCACTCTTATGCGGTAGTTCACGGGTTTGTCATACAACAGAGGAGTCGTCACATATTTCATATGTCTGAATCCTATTATGACGATACAATATATTTTAATTTGGAGATTGAACCCTAGATAGGGTCTTGGGTTTTGTGCTGTTTAAATTTTTCAATTCGTTATAATTGTTGTGCATTGTGTTCATTATTTGTTTTATATTTTTATCTGTTAACTAGCATAAGTAAGTTTTAATCTTAAGGTACTTACTTCTTGAACATGCGTTCAGTATCCATCATGTGATTCCAATAGGCAGATGTCCCGTCCTTCCTCTTCCTCTCCAAAGATTATGGTTTTCAAATATTCTTTTGTTGGACTTAAAACATTCCATCAAGACAGATGTGTTCCAGAGTCTTTTGTTCCTTCAAGCAGCTGACATATATGCGACTCCATTGGATGAAATTTTTGAAGATATTGACCAGAAAATTAATAATATTGCGCTTGCAGCAAATGTGGCTGTAGCTCTCGTAAGTCCCAATATTGTGTTGAATTTGATGTCTCGTGTTCTCCAATATGTAAACCTTTCAAATCTTAACAGGGTGAATGCGGTCATCTTCAGTGAATAATTGAGAGATAGAACAGGTCCGAGATGTGCCGCATATTTTGTGCATCTATCCCATTGTGAGCTGGTGTCCAGTAGACATACAATGTCTCTTTATGAGGGGGGAAACAATATCTTAAGTCGTTTTCCTCTATTCCACTTGAACACAGTTTTTCAGTAGGATCAAGTGATGATAATCTGATCTGGTTTTTTTACCTTTATCAAAAACAAAACCTAAAACCATTACTTGTGATGCGCACAACAAATTATGTATATTAATTTTATTTCTTGTTGATTTTCAGGACATCAAAATTTTCAAGTAATCGGCACAGGAAATCTCAACCATTTAGAGAAACGTGACTGTCAAAATTTGTAGAACGAGGACTGCATTACTCCGCCATCGCTACCCCACTTTGCTCGTACTCCCATCCCCTTCCATTCTTACTGACGTAGTAACCTAAACTAACAACAATGGGCAGTGTCAATGTCAACCGCAGCATCAGCGATGCTTTCTACAGATACAAGATGCCAAGGCTCATGGCCAAAGTTGAAGGCAAAGGGAATGGCATTAAAACCGTCATTGTCAATATGGTGGACGTCGCTAAAGCTATTGGACGTCCTGCTACTTGTAAGTTATTGTTTTTAAATGTGTGATTTTTTTTAATATAGGCTAGTACATTTTGTAATTACAGTAGACTTGACTTATCCAGATCCCTAAGTACATTGAAGACGTAGAAAGTATGAAAGTGGCTTAACCGTTCTTGTACTACAACTATCTGTCCGCTAAAAGCGAACGTGCATAATAAAATAATTACCTACTCAGATTAGAAGTTTTAATCGCCATTTACTCCCTTGATACTCGTAGATTTAAAACACCTAAATTTACTAACACAAATGTAATTATGATTGAGTATCGCATTACACACTTCTAATGCAAAATCAAACTGAATTATATGCAAAAATAAACATTTGATATTGTAATAGGGCCTCCATTAATATTTAGGCAACTCTAGTAGCAGTGTTGAAGATCTTCGTGATTATTTGCCTGCTTCTAACGAATCAAGTAATTTCTTCATAAGCACCTCTATGGTCATCGGTAGCTCATTTCGGAAGATGCTTTCGTTCATCATTTTCCGCACATACACTTCATTCAAGCGGTGAAAGGTCGGGAGAGTGGTATGGGTATGAAAATTTTGTTCCTCAGGAAATTAGGTGGTGGCCAAACTTTCTTTTGAGTAAATCAATCGTCGCTTCAGCAGGTGTGACTGGTGGTTCTATCTTGGCTTTTTGTCGAAGACTGCTGAAGAAGTGTACAGTGATTTTCATTCGTAGTGACTAATTTTTGGCGGCCTACACAATCTTTACGCTGAGCCAAAACACTACCCGTATGAGGGAATTTTTCAACAACTGTTATCATTACGCGGCGGTTGTTTGTGGTGTCGTTCTTGAAACTCTCAACAGGTTCCATGAAACTAGGACCATCGGAATGACCTGTTTTTGCGTAAGAGCGAAAATAATCCTCTACGATGGAAATACTTTCCGTGGAGTAGTAAGAATCGTTGCAGCATTAACTAACCTCAAACAAGAAAGTAATAGTAACCTAACTATTCTGAACAAACTGTACGAAAGTGTGCTGTTCTAATAAGCAACCACAGCAGCAGTGTGATTGTTATTAACCCTAGAACTGTTTGAGTGCTCAATTTGAGCACTCGTGGCGCTTGGCCTAGATCTTGCACTACTCAATCGACAATTCTACTTGTATTGAATATTTCACCCGCTAAAAATCATCCAATCACAATAAACAAAAACTGTTGGAAAGGAAATGATTTAAGCTTTAATTTTTGTATTTAGAAATTTGTAGGGGTGTGCAAGATCTCGAAACTCTCGACTAGGAACAAGAAATAACTCAATATCGTCTCGATCTTGTTGTCAAGAATAAAATTAATTTCTCGCTTATATTTTTCTCGATACATTTTAAAAATCTCGAGTTTTATTTTAGGTCTTTTTATAAAACTTAAAATGTTACATTAGAATGAAAAGAAGATAAAAAAAAACATTTCCAAACATCTCAACACATGGAAGTGATTAGGATATTGCAATATCTTATTTAAATTACTTGATACTGACGAGAAATAACTTAGCATAGTAGAGATTGAGTTTTATATAACCTTGGTTTTTAGTAAAGTAAATAATGGCAGTTAATTACTTAACTAAAAATAAATATAATTATATAAAAATTAATATTTTGCATATATGTAGTGTAAAGCATATTAACATATTAATCAATAGTCTAAACAGTTAAAGTACATATTATCTATGAGGTACATTATATTTGTAATAGCTTTCATAAACTTAGTAATAATAGCAAATCAAAAGAAAGTTAACTTATTAATAATTAACTTATCCTATATATACATTATATTAATTTCGATGATGTAGAAAGCTATATAATACTTCTCACTCTCAACTTGAGATTAAAATTTTGGTTCATTCTCGTTACAAAAACGTTAATCTCGCTATTTCTCGATCTCGATAAATTGTATTTAATAAATTCTCGTTTCTCGCTCGTTCCTAAACCTCAGCTCTCGTCTTTTTCTCGATCTCGATAATTTTTATTAAACAACATCTCGTTCTCGTCTCGAATTCAAAAAGTCAATCTCGCACACCCCTAGAAATTTGTAATCATAGTTTTAAAATTGTAGTTTTCTGTAAAGCTTTTTCCGCACGTGAAAACGCAAAGAAATTACTCAACTTTCTAAAGTCACTTCTTTAAAGCTCAATATCGTTCCACAGAACTGTTTTAAGAATAATATAAAGACCTTTGGATTCGTCATGATTTTAATTTTCTAAAACTGCCTTCCAATCAGACGTCACTCTTATACTTTTGAAAATATAAAGGGTTCTGTAAACCCTTGCAATTGAACAGTTTTCAACCAATGAAACAGCACATTTTGGATTAGAGATATCTCTTACAATTCAATATATTCGTATAGATTTGTTTATATCGGTTTGTAGACGATACTTCGATCTTTCGTTTCGTGTAAAGTAAACCATATATACTGTAGCGGTTTTATTCCTACAGTCCTGGGAAATACAGACAAGTAGGAAATTCAAAACTCGTCTTTTCCACGCTCTGGAAGTGACCATTTTAACTGTCAGTCACGCGGTATCTTGTATAGGATTCGTGCGTGACAGGTTTCATTTATTTGATTCAAGTAATGTTAAGTCAAATACTTTTATGAAACAATAATTTACAATTATACAGTTCAATTCTTTGATTTATTCTCTACACTTTGTTATAATAATATTTCAGTTTTGGGCAAACTGTATATTCCTAAATTACTATTTTCAACTAGGCCTAGTTTTGATAGCAGTCTTGTAGTAGGAGCATAAAAAATTGTGTTTTCATACTAAGAAATTTGAAATTGATATATATTTTTATGCAGTTCTATTTAGAACTAAATTACAAAACTTTCGTACATTTAAAAAAAAAAAATACAAATAATGTTTACTACTTTTTATGTAGGCCAAAAGTTGAACTTTTTTGTTTCGTTACTGAAAAATTTTTTGTTTCTTGAGCTAATAACATTGTAAATTTTACATCAATAAATTATTTACTGGCACATATGAATTCTTTGAATCTTTCTCTTTAACCTTTTCGCTGCGTAAATCGACTACAGTCGATTTGAGATTTTTACCGTTCACTGAGTAAATCGACTTCAGTCCACAACGTTATAAAAACTTTTCCTTTGGCTGCGTAAGTCGATTATAGTCCCAAATGAACAGAAATGATGTTATTTAGCCTCAAGTAGGTGCTGCTCCCTGTTTCTAAGCCAGTGAAACTTTGTAGTATCACGTGTTTTTGTTGACATTTGACGTTCCAACCGGGTGTTTAATGAAGGTTATATTGTGGTTGTAATGATTTCCATTGCTTTTATGTGTGTGTTTATGATAATATTTAATTATATTTCTAGTATATATTGCACGTGGATATTTGTTTTACATAATTAAAGTTCTGAAGTGATTTCGTGTTGGCTTAAGAGCCCTATTTTCTTATAATGTAAGTACTGTATTGGTGATTAATTCTAACCTACTTTATAATGAATGAATATTTAAAATAAAACAAATACTCTTTTTAAACATTTTAAAGTATTCACAATAACAAAATTATTATTACAATATTCCATTATAGAAACAAAATTTATTGACATTATTTCAACTTCAAGAAAGTGTAATTTCTGTGTGTTAGCTAGGCTAGAATTAAATGTTACTGTATCTTTGCTACTTATTACACAATTAATTATTAATTTATGCTTATAAATGTTATCTTATACATGTTTTAATATTAAACTGTTGTAGATTTAATATTTTCATTGTTTTTTATAGTAAATATTATTTAATGTGAGTACTTAAAAATATTTAACAATTTATTAAATTTCCATGTTTTTAGGGCTTAAATCATGTTTTTCACACATACAAAATTTTTTTAAATGAAAATAGTAGTATATATTAATGCAAAAAATAGTAATAAAGAGATATTTAAGTAAAATAAACCTTAATTAAAAAATTAAAAATTTCACTCATAATTGCAAAATATAGGGAGCTGCTTGGATTTTAATACGCAGCGAAAATGTTAAAAAAGCTATGGATTGGTTTATAATTACTACATTTGGCGAATTTTTGAAAATAAGCTTGCACACGCACCGAAATGGCTAGGCATTGAAAAAAATTTAATGGACAGTTGTAGGGTTAAATTACACTATTATGTTATAAATGTTTTCAGATTTCGAAATTGTTGAGTAAAAACTTTATGATGACCCATAAGATATTTTCTAGGAGGGGGGATCTAGACGGGGGTATGGTTCTTAACACGTTTACTGATAAGGACGCACATGTAAGTTTGACATTGAACACTATGAGAAGCGGTCGACGCACTGTGCATTGCACGTCAACCTCCGTATTGGGAGTATTTTCAATACACAATGCATTGGGTGCTTCGCCTATATTTTAAAGCCAATTTTAAGCCTATATGCTATGGACCCACATGTGCGTCCGCTTTAAAATATTGGTAATTATTACGTAGAAAGGTTCAAAAATAAAACAGTAATTTCTACTCATTTAGACTATAAATATAAAAAGTAAAAGGTCAGCTCCTAGCGTAGGAAATACAAAATTTGCGTAGTAATGAACGTGTTAAAGAGTACCCTCCCCTCCTTCGGCGAAATGAGTACAGGGATATTTTTTGACCTCCCCAAGAACATTTTTTAAATTTGGGTAGCCAATTTGGCTGTTCAGGTGAAACATTAACCCACACAGCATTGAGTCTGTACCTTTACACCGTCAGTGAATACACAAAGTCCTATTATAACACTCCTAGAGGCCACACCAAGTCGTGACCCAGAGCAGCTCATGCTTGAACTCTTGTAAAAAATAAAATAAGTATATGTAAAATCAAACGGCACATAACATTTAAAACATACTTTAGTGCTAAAAAGAAAAATACCTGACTATAATTAATAATATACATATTTTCCTTTCCCTGGGAGCTGGGGGGGGGGCGCCCCCCCCTCTGCCCATAGGTAAGGCTGCCTACGATTCTTTCTGAAAGCTTTATAAATTTTAATTCCTGTAATGGTGTCCTCCTTGTCCATACGTCTGTCCTTACTAATTAATATGTTTAAAGGTTTTAGGTTTGTTCTTATGACTTGAGGCAGTCAGTGTATGTTAAACCTGAATCATTTCTTTTGTGTTTCAGATCCAACAAAATATTTTGGCTGTGAGCTAGGTGCTCAAACCCAGTTTGACTTTAAGAACGACCGATTCATCGTGAACGGTTCACATGATGCTTCTAAATTACAAGACCTTCTGGATGGATTTATTCGTAAGTTTGTGTTGTGCCCAGGTTGTGACAATCCAGAGACAAACCTGATTGTGAGTGCCAAGAAAGGAACCATTCATCAAGGTTGCAAAGCTTGCGGCTTCTATGGCCCACTTGAATTCAACCACAAACTCAACACTTTTATACTCAAGAATCCTCCAAGTAAGTGTTGGTTTAATTATTTGTGGTGTTTTTTCTAATCATTTTATGCAGTAACTTTTGGTTTTCATAATTTAATGTTTTGGCGGAACTAAAGGAGGTATGTTGTAGAGATTCCAGAGAAACAGAGGTAATCTTTCGCACACGGCATCAATTTGGCGGAATTAAGAGCTTACGTAAAATTTTGTTATTTTTTAAATGTTGTTTAGTTTTTCAGGTTAATAAAAACTAATAGAAAATAGCAGAAACTTTATTTTTGTATTACTTATCACATATATTATTTCTCAAGGCCATTTTTTTGTCGGTACACCATAACTTCCTTAATACATCATCAAACTACATGAATGAGGCATAATTTTAAAGCTTTCCTTAACCGTTACACCGGAAAAATATACAAAATACAACTATATGAAAAAATACAAAAAAAAAAGGAATAAAGAAACCGAAAGTAACAGTAATGTAAGATCAGTAAGTTGTAGGAATATTTTCCTGGCGTTGGCAACACTGATGATAACAATACCCAGCTGGAGATCTGCCGTTACGCCACTACATTGCTATTTTTAATTAATTGTATATTTACTATCGTATAGTATACGCACTATACGATACTAAATATACGGTGTGTACTTTAATTAAGTGGGATTTAAGTAAGTTAGAATGCAAATGCTTCGCACGGGCCAGCTAGTATATTTTAAAACATATTAGTGTAATAGGACAGACTGGGTAAATTCGTTAAATGCGCGTCATAGAAGGCAATGGGTGCATAGTCCACCTATCACTTTAAACAAAATGGCTTCCCAATTGCCATCCGCCAAATAAAAAAAAAAATTTTTTAACGATTCTGAAAAAATAAGCGGTTAGGTGCTAAATTTTAAGAGGTCATAACTTTGCCATGTTCAGGGTGTCGGACGCGCAGAAATCGTCAATAATATCTGTCCAACAAATTGTTTTTCGCTTCCTATATAAAAAAGCTTTCGATTAAAAGAAAGAATATAATGTATGACCTAAATAATAACATTTTTTCCTGCATCAAATCAATAAGTTTGCGGGGGTATCAAAGGAAAACTCCCTCAAGGGTAAGTAGCCTCTGTTTAAAATTATAATTATTAATAAAATCAAGGCGCATTCGATCATAATTGAATGTATGATTACTTTCTTGTGAAATATTTATACTGAGGAAACAATTAATTGTAGGAACTCTGTTTTTTAACCTATATTTTCCTAGATTGTCCACGTTAGAGGTACGCTTCTTCTAAAAATAATAAAATTCATGCTGATGCAATGAGAATAAGAATAAAAATTGGTGTTATATTAATTTCTGTATTTTTAGATTTAAACCCTGCTGCTCAAGGAGCTTCTCTCACTGAAGGCAAGCGTGGCAGACGGTCAAAGAAGCTGAATGGAGAGAATGGTGATATGCGATCTGGATCTCCAAAGTCAGATGAAGATAATGACATCATTGTTAATGCACCTGATCAGATGGCCAATGATTCTGTGAGTAAATTATTTTGATCTTTTAGATGTATTTATACGAGGGTCATTCATTAATTAAAGAGACAAATTGGTCTGGAGAAAAAACTATTTATATTTAAAAAAACAATGTTTTTTCTACTTTTCTACAAAATCCCCTTGAACATTTATGTTCTTGCTCCAACGGACTACAAGCTTTTTTATACCGGCTGTAAAGAACTCTTTATCTAGCTGTTTGAGCCAATTTCCCACACACTGTTTGACGTTCTTGTTATCCTGGAACCTCTTCCCACGTAATGCCTCCTTCATTGGACCAAACAAATGGAAATCACTAGGTGATAAATTGGGACTGTAAGGGGGATGAAGCTGTACTTCCCAGCCCATTTTGTCGATGGTTTCACATGTTAGTTGAGCAGTATGAGGATTTGCGTTGTCTTGCTGGAGAATCACACGATGTTTCTCTCTCATGGCTGGCTTCACCTTGTTCTAAAGCATATCCGAGTAGTATTGGCTGTTTATTGTGCGTTGCTCTTAGAGATAATCACAAAAAACTGGACCTTCAGCGTCCCAAAACACTGTCATCATGAATTTTCTTGCTGATGCTTGTTTTGAATTTTTTCCTGACGGGTGAACTGGTGTGTTTCCACTCCATGCTTTGCCTTTTTGATTCTGGCTCATAATAGTGAACACAAGTTAAAATTTTGTTGAGGAAGTGCTCACCTTCTCTTTCATAACGTTCCTTTAGATCTGTGCACACTCTCAACCTTGTATCCTTGTGCAGCCGCATCAATTTCTTTGGGACCCATCTTGCATATGTTTTTTCAACTTGTTCAGATAATGTTATGATCTGTACCAATACTAACATGAAGCTTTTCAACTATCATTTCCACAGTGACTCGGCGGTCAGCACGAATAATGTCATCAATTCGACTTTCAAGTGAGGGAGTTGAAATTTCGACTGGTCGGCCAGAATGGTGTTCGTCAGTCACTGAGTCTCGACCATTTTTGAACTTTTCTACCCTCTTGTAAAAATTTGCACGATTCATACAACTTTCACCATACACTTTAGTCATTCTAGAGTATACGTTCAGTGGTTTTTCACCTTCAGCAAGTAAAAAAACTAATAACTGAACGTAGTTCAATTAATGTGGAATTTTCAAGTGGAGTCGCCTTCATTATATGTATTTTTGAGGTTATAAATACAACAATGTTGATCCATCAGCTGGTCAAGGCTCATCCCAGTGATGCAAATTTAAAGCCATAAAGTACCAAATTTGCCCTACCAACTGTTTTTTCTCCAGACGATTTTGTCTCTTTAATTATTGAATCTCCCTCGTATTTTAAGTTGGTTACAATATTTCTCAACGGATTTATAAGTTGATTTCCAGTGACTGGAAAACTGAGACTGGTTTTTGAATGTTTTAGATAAAAATTTGCTGAAATTCTTGTCGTAACAGAATAGTTACGAGAACAATTTAACGACGCAGTTCACCTTTACAATATTATGTTAGCTCTCAAACACGGCTTTGGCCTTGATTTGTGAAAACTAAACGTGATGTTAATAAACTTTGAACTTGACGAGTTAGAAGGAATAATTATTAAAGCATAGTAACAACACCAATATTCACAGACATATGTTTAATAATGAAATGTGTTTCATCGGCAAAGTCATCATCCTCAGTGACACATAAGCTACAACTAACAAATTACAACTCAAAAATAATAATCTGAACATACTCTTAGATTTCTATAGATAACAATTGAGTTTTGTTCTGTTTTACAGGATGAGGCTGAATGGGCAGTGGATGTATCTGAAGAAGCTGTAAGAGCTCGCCTACAAGATCTCACCGAGGGCGCCAAGGGTCTGACCATTACCGAGGACTTGGAAAAATCTGAAAAGGAACGTATGGATCTGTTCTATAACACTCTGAAGCGTCATAAGGACGCTGGCAATCTTGAGAACCCTGTCATTTGCAAAGAAGTTCTTGCCCAAGCTGAGAGATTAGAAATCAAAACTAAAGCACCTCTTGTTTTGGCAGAGTTGCTGTTTGATGATAAAATCCACGTTGAGGTTTGTAGTACTTGTTTGAAAATAATAACGGGTACACATCATTCGTAGGAAACAACTGTTGAGCTGTTAATATAATACATGTGTTGAAAACTTAAATTAACTAACCAGTACAAAGAATTATAATTGCACAACTTCCTTTATTGCCAACGCTTTACATTCCCATTTTGAAAATTAGTTTGACTCTTTTCCTTGTATCAACAAGTGGGACGCCGACGGGCCAGTAAAGACCATATTTTGTGAATAACGAATTTGAAAATTTTAATACAAATTTTCATTACTAGGTGGAGTTTACAAAATTTCTCCTTTCGATATTTTATAGCCCTTATGATTGCCTATCCAACGATATCTATATCACTTCTCTACGACTTGGCATTCATGAGATAAAGTGCATTATGTAAATGGGCGTTTTTTCCACCTAGCTCCTTCACTTTAATAATAACCCCCTCACTTTATCAGACATTCCTATCCTAAGTTTTGATGAGAAATTCAAAAATGGTGTCAAAGTGAATATACCCCAAAATTTGAAAAAATTTGGGAGTCAATTGGGGGTCTTTACTGGTAAAAAATTACTGGTAAAAAAATATTTACCTAAGTATTCTTTCTGTGAATATGTGCATTATATATCTCTACTGGTATCTCATAAACGGAGAATGTCACTTTTTATTGAATGGCAATTTGGTTAGTTTATTATTTTTATTACAGGTTAACCCAGAAGAAACATACAAATTTTCAGATATTTTAATCAGTTTACGATTGCAAGAGAGATGTTCTGATCCTGTGAGGTATTAATTAAATGATTTTAGATTTATTTAAAACAGAAAAATGTGTTCAATACATTGTTTTAATATGTTCGATATGTCGCCAATAACATCTCATAACTGTATTTATTTTTTTAGAATTTTAAAATAGTTTGTAACAGCAGACATTTCATGTACAGTTGAACTTGGTTTTAACTGCCTCGGCTAATGCGTCTACTTGAACATAGCGTCTTTTTTTTTAGGTCCGGCCAAACCGTTATCTTTTACGTTATTATAAACCCCTGTTTTAGCGTCAAAAAATATTTTAATCATTCGATTGTAACGTCATAAATCTTCAAAATATCAATGCCAAACTTTGAATTCAATTTTCTCAGAACTCGAAAAATGTTAGAATTCCCCCTTTCCTTTGATGTGAGGCCGAATATTTTCTCCCTCTTCAAAATCAAACCGCGAAATAAACAAACTATATTTTTTTTCACACGCGTAAAATGTAACTGCGGCGGGTCTCATCAAAGACGGTAGAGGGGGGTTCCATTACTAGCAACACTGCTAACTCTCCCACCCTTCCTAAGGAATAATTCCCCTGCTATGCGGTGTCAGTTGTGTGTAGCTAAACCCATGACCTTGCTGGGAAAGTGTTCGGACAATACAAAAGCGCGGGATAAACCACTCAATCGTATAGCCTGGTGAGACATTTTTGTAGTTGTGATCAGACAGTTTCCCCCACCCCCGCAGTTCCAGTGTTGACACTTTAAAACTGTTGCTGGTTTTTTTAATACAGTAAGTTAATGTTTTATTGCGTACTGTAATTTTAGTGTTTTTAAAAATTACAGTAATGCTTCAGTTTGTTAATACTGAACACAGAGCATGTGTTTAAATGTTTAACCTATAGGTAGAATTATTGGAAAAGAACCTGCGCAGAAGCCCAATTTCTAGCCATCAACGCATGGCATTGGAGTGGCGATGCGCACGCAGTGGTGGGCGGAGCGCACTTCTCAGTTGCTCCTTGTACACTGCAATGTGCGTATCGAGCCCATCCATTGTTGTTATTGCCGCGCCGCGTTACCTGCGTTGTTTTGCACCGTCTCTCATGTTTCACCATGGCATCGACATCGCAGTCAGCATGTGTTTCAGGCAGATCGCTTCGTGGCCAAGCCCGCGAAATAGTGTTTATTGTTTACAGTCATTTAAAAGAACAAAAAGAGTTGTTTAAATTGAAAATCAATGTTATTGAGTCGACTAGTGCAGCCACGGGCTTATCTGAGTCCTTGGTAAAACGTATTGCTGCCTAGGGAAAACAAGCTCTGGCAAAAGGAAACCTGAAAGGCCTACAGATATTTTTAATTTCTAGTTTTAAAATCGTTAAAAATCTTGTTTGAGACACAGGTTTTTATTTTTTCCCCAAACACCTTTGTCTAAACTAAACGTAAACCAAAACTTGAACAGTGGTTTTAAAAATATATTATTTATCGTCTTTTATGTTCAAAAGTTAAAAAAAAATTAAACTACAACTTTATGTTTCGTATTTTAATAATAATTACACTGAAACTAAAACTCATAGGTTGAAACTAATTTATTCAGATATTAAATATTCAGATAGATAATTTAATTTTCATTTGTTACACCTCTTTGTTAAATACGAGTCTGAAGCACATTGCACTGTAAAGAAAATTGTGTTTATCATTATTAAAGATAGAATTTACAACTCAACATAGTACGTAAATACATTCTTTAATCAACCTCACGCCACTCCGTGCGTCTTGCTTCGACTCGGAGTGGGAGAGGAGTCGGCGCGGCGGGGAGGGCTTGCCCCTCCACCGTACCGCTCTGCTTCTACCTGCGCGGACCCTCAACTGGAAACGGTTCTTTTCTAATAATTTGACCTATAATTTTTACTCACTAAACTTTACACTCTTAAAAATGTTACCTAATTTATAACTGTAGGTGACCTCAGCTCGTATTATCGGGACCCTACTCTGCCCTGGTAAGCCAAAAGACAGTAACTGACAAAATTATGCATT
>JAGFPH010002455.1:169892-185177 GCA_018207615.1 Philaenus spumarius | reverse complement strand
TGATAGTTTAAAATATAGTTTTATGTGTGTATTCCTAATTTGTTTCTTAAATGTCAAGAATGAAGTAAACAAAAAGGATTGTAAAAATACATACATAAACGATTTCTAACCTCAAAGCCGATCATATAACATATGAAATGCAAAGAGAGCAATGCATAAAATCAACTGTTTCTAGAACCTAACCTATGAAGTTTCACTGCTAACACGCCAGAGTCTCCGTAGTGATTTATTTTCAAAAGGTAATGTTTTCCAGAGAAATTCTAAAAGGAGTTAAATTCACAACGCGTACTCGAGCCAATAGAGACTCGAGTACATCCAAGAACAATATAATCTAAGCGTGTGTATTGTTTTCACAAGGCTGCCAACTTGAAGAGCATTAAATATTATGAACAACGGATTGTTTTGATGTTAAGCTTTGAGAAAGCTGCTTAGATGCTCAGTTTAACAATAGGGTAGGGCATAGCAGTAATGATAATCTCTAGCGTAGGGTAGTTGAATGGTCAACAGGAACCGCTTAGACGTCCACGATGCTGCTTCAGCTCAGACCCGAATACTCTAAAATATTTCCATGATATTATTACCGATACACTTTATGTGTATTCAATTTTATGTTTTTATTTTGTGTAGTTTTAGTATGACATGTGAGCAGGGCTGGTTATTATAACTAGGGGGTTTAAGGAAGGGCCATTAAACCCTGAAAACTAGGTTAGCCGAGGGCCGTGTAAGACTGACAACTCACCGGGTTAAGGCTCCAAACACCACGATATAAGAACAACTACACACAGGTAAGAGGTAACCAGCCGCCAGGGATATATCCCAATAACTTATATAATTAACATTAATAATCCAAAATAAATAAATATAAATAAGACGCATTAATGAATTCAATCAAAACTACAAAGCGTAGAAACAATTCGATGAAAGATACCAAATAACAACGGATGCAGCGATCATACGTGAACTTTGTTGAATGTCTTACACATCAAACTGCGGACCATATTATTCCCTACATATAACTTGGTTACATCAGGGAACTAGAATAACTCCATTAATAAATGTTTTTCAGTTTATCTGTATAGTTTTATATACTGAACCTGTGGTTGGGGCATCAGTGTTTTCTAATTGTTGAATAACAGATTTTGTGGCATAGTCTATATCTACATCGATTGAAACTGACTAGTAGGCTGCTAAATTAGTGTTTTAATTCGAATGTTTATTTTAAATGTGTACATAATATCTACTTATATAAAGCTAGACGGTAACACTGATTCATTGACATTAATTATTATGCACTTCCCGTAATCGGACCCCCATCAACCTTATACTTGAATTAAAGCTCTCAACGAGAAACTTTTGGGAAAAATTCCAGAATTTAACATTTTTTAATTTTGGAAGTACCTTTTGGGCGCGAAAGATTTTTTCGATTTTTTCAATTTCTTCATTTTCTTACTTTGAGCGTATTTAGTAAGAAAGCGGTAAGAGATAGCAAAAAATGTTAAATACAAAAGTTGTAGAAAATTTAATTTCAAACTAACGACTTTTTATCAGATTTAAGATCCAATCATCCATTTAGCCACTATTCATCCGAGAAGGGAGACTCCGCCCAAAGTCCTTAAAGCTAGACGATTTCACCGATTCACTGACATTAATTATTAGGCACTTCCCGTAATCGTACCCCCCTCGACCTTATACTTGAATTAAAGCTCTCGACGAGAAACTTCTGAGAAAATTGCCAGAACTTAACACTTTTTAATTTTGCAAGTACCTTTTGGGCGGGAAAGATTTTTTAGATTTCTTAATTTTCTCACTTTGAGCGCATTTAGTAAGAAAACGGTAAGAGATAGCAAAAAATGTTAAATACAAAAGTTGTAGAAAATTAAATTTCTAAAAGAGATTTTCTGTCAGATTCAAGATCCAATCATCCCTTTAGCCGCTATTAACCCAAGAAGGAGCTCCGGCACACAATCCTTCAAATTTCCCAAGTTAATCTAATGGAGATAATGTTTAATGAGTTTGAGTCAGCTGCCAAATAAAGCAGCTGATTTGTGCTCGGTCACCTATGTACAAACGAGCCAAAGATTAACGAGATTCTTTTGCGAATTTTCCAACTGCGAGCGAAGCGAAGCGTCCAGGGGCAGAGCCCCTAGTTAATTTATTATTGTACTAGTACAAGCCTTCCCTTCCGAGGTTAGCTGTTTCAAAAAGGTTAGCAAGTCCTAAGGCAAAAAGAGTATCCAGAAGTAAGTATCAATTAAGTTGTTACCTAAATCCAAAAACCCCCAAAAGTGCCTTTGTAATATAACGATGAAATAAAAATGGCATTTCAAAAATTATTTGATTATAATACAATATTTACTTTCACTTACAACAAACCGCACGAAAATCGGCCCGGTAGGCATCCAGAACCGTAGCGTTTTTAGATAGCTTCATATCGCTCTATTACTGTATATACAAAAATACAGTCATTCAAACTAAAACCTGGCCCTACTGCGCATGCGTCAGCATCTAGGATCAACCTTCGTTTCAGTGAAAATATCAGACTGTACAATACTGTAATCTGTTTTCATTTGCTTAACCGCGTGTCGCCGCTGTGGTTGGCGAGCGAATCGAGCAGGCTTAAGTAACTGTAATAAGTAAGTAATTGCCCAATGCATTCCATAGACACAAACACCTACGGCGGTAATTTATGACCAATTTAGTAAATAACACACACTTGTATTTAAATAAATAAATAATTTACAAAACTTAAACTAGGCCTACTGAGTAATCCTATAATTTGACATTATTTAGAAGTTTATAGAATACTAGAAAAATTGTTTCAGATTAATAAAATATACATCAGAAATACAACATTTAAAAATATACTATTTAACCCTTTGTTGATCGACGGTACTTTTAAGTACCACCCAATTTAACTGCCTTTATAAAAGGTAACAGTGGCTTTATCTACAAGTTGAGCCATGGAGGTACTTTAGAGTGCAATTGCAGGTCTCTAAAACATCAGGTCTACACCTAGTTTCAACAAATGCCACCAGAAAGCAGGACTTGCTTGGCTAGTGTTTGCTTTCAATTGACAATTTATATGGTGTGATTTTCCCAATTTTTTAAAACATGTCCTAGTCTTTCATTTGTCAGTATTTTGTACTAAAAGTTTAGCATATTGCTTTAAACTAATTACTTAAATTTATAAGAACTGATCTAAGTTATTATTATAAACCTCTCACACATGCAAATTAGACAGATTAACACTTAAGAGCAACCAAGCAAACTTCCTATAACCGCTCCTAGATGGTGCTGACAAACTATCTTTTACTTTACATGGAATATTTATACCGATAGTAAAGTAACTGAAGTTTTGTTAATTTGTCATTTTTCTTTCATGAAGCCGTAGTCTAGTGGTAACGAAGCGTCTTTCTGATCACAAGATGCCGAGTTCGAATCTAGGCTAGGGAGACCAGATATCTAATCATATCTGTTGTTTGAGGGTAGGAGGGCGGAAGTAAAGCAAACGGTGGTTGGCTCGCTTCCGGGATATGACTAGATATCTGGTCTCCGGGTGGGGCTGTTTTGCGTAATTTTACTAAGGTATTTATATATGTATATATATATATAATTACTAAAAAAAAACAGTAAAAAAAATAAAAAAATATTTTTTACCTTAGTTAACCTTAGTTAATCACAAAAATAAAGAAATATATAGTTTTTTCAAATTTTATCACTTCTTGGTCATCAAAGGGTTAAAAGCAACAAACTTTCTGTAGGCCTATCTAACTTTATATTGAGGTAATTTTTACCTCGGTAAATGTGCACAATTATAAGGATTATAAAACTATAGGTCTATTTGATAAACATTTTTTATTTATCGCATATATTATTTCTCAAGGCCATTTTTTTTTGTCGGTACGCCATAACTTTCTTAATACATCATCAAATTACATGAATGAGGCATCATTTTAAAGCTTTCCTTAACCGCTACTCAGCCCTGTGACAAGTTGTTATTATGTAATTATTGTTGTTATCGTTGTTATTGTATCGTGTAGTGTCTGTAAATAAAAGTTTAATTTTATACCTGTGTGTGTGATAGTATGAGCATTATACGAATGCTCTTAGTTATCCAGGCGATGATAACCACCTAGGTTCTTCGCCTTTAAAAAAAACAAAAAAAAACAAAAAAAAAACTTTACTGCTACACCGGAAAAATAGACAAACAGCTTAAAATTCATGTTTTAATAACAAAAATTTATTAAAAAAACTTTTATATTATACTTTGTATGTTCCTAATGAAAGGCGCCATCTATTAACCATCTGTTTAACTAGCATGACAGCTGTTAGTTAGATTGTTTACACTGTAAGATTGTTATAGGGAAACTGTTATTTATAAACCAATGTAAATAAATAAACTTAATTAACTGAATTAAATCAACGTGTTAAATCAGGTAAATGTAGGCCTACTCTGAACTTGCGAAATATTCGCACGTGTCAGCTAGTATACATTATTATATATCGAAATAAAGATAAAAATATTATCTTTTAGTTGCTTTTCATTTCATATTAGTATATCAAATGACTTAGAAGTTATTAATATTATAATGAAGAATTTAATAATCCAATATGTTTATATTCTACACGAAGGTGTACGAATGTTTCCGAAGTTAAACGAATTGGTATGTTCTTTAAATTTGTATAAATTGAAAATATTGATGATAAAAGAATCATTTTATAAAATCAAAGAAAATTTTGTAAGCCTGTTATATTATATTGTTACTTACGTACGTACGCTCGTTTTTATAGGAGTTGATTAACAAAAGTGTATTTCGTTACACCTGTCAATTCAATTAAAATAAATTGTGATCATTACTGGTGAAACAAATTTTAAAAAGTTTATATAATGTATGATAAATACGTAAAATTTAAGATTTTGGAACATCTTGTGAATAACTGCTACTTTCCTTCATAATTTCAAACATTTTATAATGTCTTAAAGCAAGTGTGGTTTGACTAACAAACATTAAATCGGACGCCTTCGAGACATATTCTTGAATAGACTGTTTCCGTGATCAAGTTATCACAATTTCTTTTGTCCCAAACCATAGAATCTGTAGAGCGTAGAAATGCAATGACGGAAGTACGTGGATATGCGACTTATTTTATGGAAAGATGACTGAAAGAAATACAAGTTTGCATCCATACTTGAATAGTAAAGCTAACGGAATGGTTAATGTCTTTGTAAAAAATAACTGGCTTGTCTCGTGAAACAATAGCAATGCAATTTTCTTTTGTCCGTTGTTAAAAAGCGCGTTTAGCGAATAAAATAACAATATTCAATAATTCGATAATGCTGCTGAACCTCTGACTACAGTTGAGCGAATTTCAATCCCGATCACGAGCTGTTTCGATCAGCTCGCATTGAAACAACTTGGCCTCCTCGCAATTAAAAATGTAGGAGATTATTTTGCACATTTTGTTTTTATTTACGGGACCCTATAGCCCGACTGGTTCCCCCAAAATCGATCAAAACGAAAATACCAAAAAAGTACCCGGTTCAAATCTACATGGGAGATTTAACCGTGGGGATCTCTTCTCAATCGAGGCCGTAAGGTCGAGGGAGCAACTCGCAAAGAGCAATTCATAATTCAAAGCCGCAAGGTCGAGGTGCAAACTCCCAAAGAGCGGAACGAAGCAGCGCGTGAACCGGAGCTGAAGGTTGAGGTACAAACAAATTCTACTCACATATTTCGTACATGCGGGCAATTATTCAGCGCCTACGTGAGTAGACCAATTTCCCAAGTAGTCGGTTGAATCCTTCAGAGCTCTTATTAGCTTTGGGTTTTAGGAGCGCTTCATTCTTCCGCTTGCAAATATAGTGCAGTTTCATAAAGGTGGTACATCCAAAAGCCAATATTAAGTTGCAATTCCCTTATTTACAGGATATATTGAAAAATCCATACAGTTTATTAAACAAAGCTCTCTCTCAAAAATATTCAAAATAAATTAATATATTATTTGTTTCTAGTATTCCTCAGCGATGAAGGTAATGTGATAACCACCAGAGTGCAGAGTAAACACTCGAATAGGAACGGACATGCTTCCCCAATAAAACAGATTTTTTCGCCATGTATAATCCCAATTTTTTAAATAACTTTTATTTGAAAGGTTCTTAAATTTTGAATGTGGCGATCTTTTTACATTTTTGATATATGCATTAATTAAAAAGAAATAAAACGGTACCAGAAACTGGCTCATACTTTCTCACAAACATATTTAAATTATTATCAGGCACATGTGAGCTTGACTAAACACTATGAGAAGCGGCCGACGCACAGTGCATTGCACGCCAACCCCCGTATTAGGAGTATTTTCAATTCAAAGCGCATTTTGTACTTCGCACGCCAACCCCCGTATT
The DNA here is from genome assembly GCA_018207615.1 of Philaenus spumarius. Classification (NCBI taxonomy): domain Eukaryota; kingdom Metazoa; phylum Arthropoda; class Insecta; order Hemiptera; family Aphrophoridae; genus Philaenus; species Philaenus spumarius. The sequence goes on along the minus strand of JAGFPH010002455.1, from coordinate 178,774 downwards.
GGGAGTATTTTCAATACACAGTGCATTGCGTGCTTCGTACGCCAACCTCCGGAATTGGTAGTATTTTCAATACAAAATTCATTGCGTGCTTCGCACGCCAACCCCCGTATGAGAGTATTTTCAATACACAATGCATTAACCCCCGTAACTGTGACTTCATAATTGTATTAGTAGGAGAGGGGATAGTACTTTAAAGTATAGGAGAGTAAGTAATAAATATGTTTATTATTAGCTAAAGAGGAAACTATTCAATCGATTTCGAACAAATGTGTACCAAACATGTCAATTAGGCCTATATAGACGCACGAAAAAATGTTTTGAAAACTTTTGAAAAACAACCCGCTTTTTGGCCAAAAACCCCCAAAATCAGTTATTATTATTATTAAACGAGAATTTTTTGAAAGATGCTGTTTTTTGCATATGGTAGGGTACATTAAGCGCTACAAATAAGTCAAATTTTATCAAAATGGTTAGAGCGGTTTTTTATAAAAAAATAAAAACAGATTTTTTGGGGGTGTTTTGGCCGAAAACGGGGGTTTTTTCAACATTTTTCAAAACCTTTTTTCGTGCATCTATACAGACCTAATTAACATGTTTAGTATTAGGTTGGAAAATAATGGTATTTAGGCAAGGGGGACGTTTAGGAGTTCGGGAAAAATGGAAATACGGTGATGTACCAATTGAAACAGTTAATAAGTATAAATATTTAGGGGTCACTTTTACGCCAAGTTTATGTTTTAAATTGCATGTTAGGGATAGAACTTCAACAGCAAAATATGCCTTGAATACTACCTGGAAGGCTTTTATTGCCAAAAATAATATTCCACTGTCTGCTAAACAGGCCGTATTTGAAGTGGCATGTAAAACAGTTGTTACATATGGAGCTCAGGTCTGGGGTTACAATAACATTACAGAATTAGAAAGCTTTCAGCATTTTTTTTTTTTTAAAGAAGTTCTTTGCTCTCCCTAGTAATACACCAAATTTTATATTATATTTAGAGACTGTGCTAAGCTCTTACATCTGCAACTTTTGAAATGTAATTTTAAATACATAAGAAGGACATTATATTTACCGGATGACAGGCTACCAAAAAAATTTCATGGGCAAAATTTTGGGGGGAATTGGGAGAAAGTTGTGGCTATGAAGGGGATTTTTTTAAAGGTTTTTGAGGATAAGCGGTGGGGACTTTAGGCAGTCTACTTAAGAAATTAGATATGAGGTCCAGGAGCGTTTGGTGCGATCGGGTTAATAGGTCCCAATTTCATAATATTTATAGTAAATTAAATTTATCAGTAGGACAAGCAGGATACATAAGTGATAGGTTTTCGAGAGGTATTATCAGCATAATATTTAAAGCAAGGAGCGCCATGTTACCTCTCAATTATAGACCGGACAGGGAGGACAATAAAAGGAAGTGTTCTATGTGTAATTCTAATGAGGAGGGGAAAAAAATATTGTACATTTTTTGGGCAAATGTCTGATTTTAGGAGAAATTATGAAAAGTTGTTTTGGAAATAGGGTTCTGGATGTGGAAAGAATAATAAATATTTTAAATGGTGAAAATTGATCAGGGCTGGTGAATTTTGTACGTCGAGCACTTAAGCTTAGGCAGGAATTTAATTTTTAGCAAATTAATGCCGATATTATCGGTAGTAGCTTCTCACCTTATCTCTTTCATATTCACAACCTGCAGTAGTATTTCAAATGTATGGGTTTAAAATGTGTTTTAGTTTGATGTTTTACATTTATTTGTTACTAAATATTCAGATTTTGTATTATTGTTTTTATTTGGTCAATGTGTATATTTTGTTGTTCATATAGTTTTGGATCTTTTAACTTTGTAATTTAGTATAATTTAATCTATTAAAGTTGCCTACCTGGCGGACGACCTTTAAATGGTCATGCCATAAAGTGTGATATTATTTTGGTTACTGTAGTCATTAGTTTTGTTTCTTTATATGTATTATTAAATTTGGATATTATTATTTTGTTTCTTTCATTATGTAAATAAGTATTTAATAGTATTTTTTGTAAACTTGAAAAATGTTTGTAATAATAAACACACTTTTATTATTATTATTATTATTATTAACATGTTTGGTACAAATTTGTTCGAAATCGATCGAATAGTTTTCTCTCTAGCTTTGTATACATATAGACAGACATTTTGTAAAAACCACTTTTATGAACTCAGGGGGTCCCAAAACGGATATATCCACAAAAATCTCGACATCGATTTTTTTTGCGATCACTATACTTTCTCTATACTACAGTATAGTGAGAAAGTAAAAAACAGCAAACTTTGATTTTGAGTTAAGTCAAAGAACAAATTAATTAAAACAATATTTAAAAAAAGTAAATGATATTCACATTCGGACCGTTCTAACCCTTAAATTAGTTATTCAGAATACTTTCTGATCATTATTACTCGAGCAATCTTGTTGCGCGTTTAACAGTGCTCTTATGGGCTTTGAAATCGAAAATGGTCGCAAGGTCTGCTGAGCTTTAATTTTGGAAATTCGCCCAACTCACGTCAGCGGTTCAGCTGGAGCTGTGTAGTCGAAATATTTTTTGTGTAGCTCCAGCGAAAACATTCCACGTAACATCTAGTTATTTACCCAGTATAGGTTTGGTAGTCGCTGTGTTCGAGAGAAAGTAAATGAATAATTTATCCAACCAAACCTTTAGAAAATACACAACCTGTTAACTCACAATAGTTTTGGTTAAGCGAACGACGCCATGTTTATTGAAACGTTTCGAACGTGTCGCATTGTCGTCAGCGCAATCTATTAGTGGCATTGTCTACTGAATTCAACTAATTTGGTAGGAGGGGTAGCCTCGTTACTTGAATATTCAGCGCTCCCTAGCTTCGGCGGGGCTAAACTTTTCACGTTCCCAACTTTTAGCAACTTTTGTTCACTCCGTGCTACGCAGTAGCTTAATGTTCTTACTGTTTTATTTTATGCATTCTGGCTGTTACATAATATTACCTACAGGTACACCAAATTAAAATATTTGTGCATGTAAATACTAGTAGTTCTGTGAACAGTAGACCTCGCTCGTTCAAATAATAAATGTGGTTTTGAGCTTAGGTTAAAAATAGTGTGCCAGTAAGGAAGTAAGCACAAGGTTTAGCCAGTGAAACATTATTTTGCAATTCCCGCGATTCCGGGATTTCTAATTCTCGTTTTCATTTCTTTTCTTGAGCTTTAACTGCTAAAGATTTTCTTTTAGAGGCATTTTATTTAGGTTAATAATGCGTAAGATAGCTGAAAATATCGCGTTATAGAGGGACAACATACAATTAAATATTTACATACTTAAATAACTCAAACTTAACAATTTATCATAAGTTAACTTAAGTTCCATATCATATTCCAATATTAGAAATAATGAAAACAAACGATGTTAAAACGTCGTGGTAGTGATCTCAACCCATGTACCAACACTTCCCACGGTGTCCTACGGTCATTTTTTGTATGTCCTTTATCGCCGCGAGGTTTCATTTGTTTCATCTCCTTTTGTAATTCAAGTAAAGCTAAGTCAAATACTTTTATGAAATTTACAATGATAATTTACAGGTATAAAGTTCAATTCTTTGATTTATCCTCTACACTTTCTTATAATAATATGTCATTTTTGGGCAAATGAAATATTCCTAAATTACTATTCAAAACAGGCCTAGTTTTGTTAGCAGTCTTGTAGTAGGAACATAAAAACTGGTGTTTTCAAGATAAAAAATTTGAAATTGATAAATATTTGTATACAATTCTATTTAGAACTAAATTACGAAACTTTTTTACATTTATGAAAAATTTACAATAATTTTTACTACTATTTATGTAGGCCTAAAGTTAAACATTTTCCTTTCGTTTGAACGTGATTGTTTCTTGAGCTAATGACTTTCTTAATTTTACTTCAATAATTTTTTTTACTGGCATATATGAATCCTTTAAACCTTTATCTACAAAAAAGCTATGGAACACTTTTGAATTGGTTTAGAATAAACGTATAAAAACATGGTTGAAATACAAAAACTTGGAAAATTTTGAACAAATTCGAAGTTTACGGCCATTTTGTGAGCTTACCGTTAGAGATACGGAAAAAATCAAGAATACAATTTTGTTTAAAATTTAATTTGCTCTTAGCAAAACGTTATTAGTTTTTAAATTCGACTTACGGTTAAGCCACAAACTGGCTTTGGAAAAAAGCTTACACTGAGAGAAACGGTCCGGCCGCCATTTTTATTTTATTTAAGGGGTTAAAAATGAAAAATGGGAAAAAACCATATATATACATGGCTCGGCCTAGGAATAAGGAACATTCATGCAAAAAATCATCAAAATCGGTCAAGGCGTTTGGCCGTAATCGTGAGACAGACACACAGACGAAATGCCGAACGGTCGAGTTAAAACGGAGACCTCGCTTGCGCTCGGTCAACTACTGTATTGTTAATCACTCATTTGGCAATAGTTTGGTGATGTGATTTTGGTGGCAAGCCTCGCCTAACACCATGGCCTGCAATGTGGGAGCCTACAAACCTATTGGACTCGTGACTAGCGTAAGCCAAAGAACATTTGCTTAAAGGATTGCCAAAACAATTCGATCACCCAGCTGAACCAACGTCAGTTAAACGAATTTCCAAAATTAAGTTTATATATGTTTTAGGGTTTCAATTAACTATTTGGGAAATTGGTCTACTCATGAAGGCGCTGAATAGCTGCCTACGTGTAGGCCTGAGAAATATTTATTAGTAGAATTTATTGTTTGTACCTCAGCTTCTAGCTCGTTCACCTCGCAGCGGAAAATTTCTCTGGAAAAACTCGCTTTACGAGTTTGTGCCGCGTACTTGCGGCCTCGGATATGAACTAATTCGCTTCGCTCGCAGTGGACAATTCACTTCGTGAGTTTGCATCCCGGCCGTCGGCCTCGTATCAAATTAGTCAACAAACAACATTTTTTTGAATACTGATAGTATTAATAAATGGGATAAAATCCATTGCTCTGAAAGGCGTTACAAATTCAAATGTGGAGCTTAACCATTTCAAAATGGCTACTGATAATATGCTTCAATAATGCTAAAAAAAGTATTAGAGTGCGAATACATATTTATACATTTCCGTAGGAAAGAAGAGCTATTGCAGTGACTCTTATGATGAGACCTATAGAGAGTGGTCAATGAGCACCGCTCATGGTCCCCATAATATGTTTTGGGGAGCTATTAATTATCTATACTAATATTATAAAGAGGTAAAATGTGTTTGTTTATATATAGGGGGTAATCTATGGAACTACTGAACCGATTGAAAAAATAGTTTTACTAATAAAAAGCTACACTATCTCTGAGTAACATATGCTATAATTCATTTTGATAAAAACATTTCTTATTTCAATATTTGTAAATTTAGCCAGAAACCCCCCTTAGGTTAGGCCTAGACTGACATAGGCCTACCAACACATGTATTTGCATTTATTACATTAATTACCATAGCAACCAATCGAATAAAATAACAGATAAGACAGCTGTTTGCTCCAATATTTCCATCAACAGCTGATTTCAAACTTTTAAGCAGTTATTTGTATTTCTAACTTAGGCCCCTATAGGTTAAGTTTTTATTAAAGTGTAGTCCTGAGCCTTGGTTACTTTTAACCTTTATTATAACTGCGGTTATAAAATATACAAAATAATTTGATTTGATCATTTAACATTATTTACCATTTTAGCTATGGGGGTTATTATTAAGTGTACAGCAAATTCCAACGGGGTTGGTTCAAATTTGGTACACACTAGGTCGAGTTCGTTAGCAAAAAAATCGAATAACCGGATGCACGTTTTTTCTCAGGAAGTAAATATTTTTAGAAATTTTTTCCTGTCAGAATGAAACTTTTTAGGATTTTATAAAAAAAAGTAGGGCATTATTCTGCACGTTTTGTTTTTTTTACACGACCTTATAGCCCGTCTGGTTCCCCCAAAATCAACCTAAACGTATAAATACCATAAAAGTACCCGGTTAAAATTCACGTGGAGTTTTGACCTACAAAAACGAAAAAAAAAACATTTTGTCTGTAGTTAAAAAATAAAAATATTTTGTCACCTGTACAGTTTTTGTAAAGTTAACAGTTTTTATGATATTCTACGTTACAAATGTCCAACGGACGACGTTTTAAAAATTATAATTTAAATTTTATGATTCTTATTAGCGAATTTCCATAGGAAAAATGAGCTATTGCAGTGGCCCTTATGGTGAGACCCAAGGTCGGGAGTAACAAATGAGCACCGATCATGGTCCGCAGAACACGTTTTGGGGTGTCATTCAAATTCATATATATGTATACATGTGTTCGCACTCTAGCGGCCGCATTTTAAGTCCGATTTGGTCCAAATTTGGTTCACGTGTTGGTTGTCTATGTGGCTCGGACGAGTTCGTTAGCCTAAACGTCCAACAACCGGAAGTACGTTTTTTACCGGAAGTAACTATTTTTTGAAAGTTTTACTACGAGAATTAAATTTTTTAGAGTTTTTTCTAAACATATAAATGTAGGATGTTCTTCTGCACATTTTGTTTTTTTACGCGACCTTATAGCTCGCTTTGTTCCCCCAAAATCGACCAAAACGTAAAATACCATAAAAGTACCCGGTTCGAAGCCAAGTGGTGCAAAACTGGCGAGGCCACTAGGCGCAAACAAATTCTACTAATATATTGCGTACACACAGACAGCTGTTCAACGCCTTCGTGAGTAGACCTATTTCCCAAATTGTTGGTTGAAACCCTAAAACATAGGTATATAAACTTAATTTTGGAAATTTGCTCAGCTCACGTCAGCGGTCCAGTGGTCGAATTATTTTGGTCACTGAAACTACAAACATTAGTTATCATCCCAAATTTGGAGTTTGTAACTTACTTGGTTTCGTAGATACAAAATATTTAGTAAAAAACCATAATATGTAGACAGAAGATAGACGGAAAACTAAGCACTTTTATTGAGGACATACCTTCGTAGGAACTTTCTTAGTTTTTGCATGTTTAATCATTTAGAAACATTTTTACCATAATTTTGAATCACACGTATAATCTATACAAATCAGTGCCAATACTCATAGCTTAGCAGTGTTACTAAGTGCTTTATTGTGGAACACACATTTATTAAAACAGTAAATTTATTTAAAAGAACTCTGTTAACGTCATGTAATTTCCCGTAATAAACCATCCTCTAGAACAAACTGTTTCTATCATATCGTTGAAATAATTACAGCCACAATGGAATAGACAGACCTTGCGTTGTTTTATCTGAAAGTCAAGAATAATTAAAACCATCGCATTTATAAACAAACACTCTAGGCTAGGGGTTGTCACTGCGTCGCGACGCGTTGCGTTTAATAATGAGTAGCTTCGCTCGAGGTGGATACGACATGTTGTGTATGTTTAAATGTAGAAAACATTTTAGATAATGTTTTTTACACAAATTGCTGCAAGTGTTTTAATCAGTCAGCCGTACGATAATGTACAATAGATGTTTGGATGGATTTTCTTTGACGTGTTTGGACAAAAATAGTTTGCAAAAGAATTTCTCACACTTCTGACACTTGTTCTTCTTTTTTTTTTATTAACACGCATTCGTTTTGGATATGAAACATTGCTTAAGGCTTGCTCCGTACGAGAACAATAATCCGTAAGTAGCGGCATTATTGCGTGCAGCGTTTTGTCCAATAATTGTGAAGGATGTTTTACGCGATCCTGATTATTAGCGAATGAAAGAAGAGAACTAAGGTCGGGAGTAGTAAATGAGCAACGATCGTGGTCCTGAGAACACGATTTAGGGTGTCATTACATTTTTGTAAATACAAGAATGCTGAAAAGTCCGGAGACACGCCTGTAACACTTTAGTGAGTGGGTAGAGAAAAGCCAAACTCATAAAATGTTTATAAGGCATAAAAATATACTTTCCAATGTAAGGGGCAACTTTGCCCCCATATCCAAAATCGGAAATTTTGTGGGTTCCTAAAATTGTTTAAATGTAGACCCCTATCGTGTTGGAGTTGTCCTTGGACCACCATACGGGATGCATCCCACGCGTAGAAAGATTTTTAATATATACTCAATGTTTGTGTTTGTGTGTTTTTTGTGTAATGTTTGACGACCTCGCAAGAGTGACATGTATCTGATGATGGAGTAAATCTCCGAAACGCGTCATATAAAAGAGAAAAGAAAGTCACGTGACGGACATAAAGTAAGTAATTAAGCTTAATTATATTATATTGACTTGGATACCAAAGAAACATGAATCTTATTAAAATATTACATTTATACTAATCCCATGAAGAGGTCAACTTTGTTTTTGTTCCAGGTAATCTCAGGAGTGATTTAACATAATATTTAAAGAACCTTTAACTGGAGAGTCGTTTAGACTTTTCTGAATAGCATTAATGTAAAATAATTCTATCGTGCAGCTGAGCCGATGACGTAAGTTGAGCGAATTTCCAAAAATAAGTTTATATGCTTTAGGGTTTCAACCAACCATTTGAGAAATTGGTCTACTCATGAAAGCGCTGAATAGCTGCCTACTTGTACAAAATATATTAGTAGAATTTGTTTGCAAATTAGCCTCCAGCCCCGGCTCTCGCGCTGCTTCGTTCCGCTCACAACGAATTTGCACCCCGACATTGAGGCTTCTGATTATGAACCTGAGGCTCTGCTTTGCGAATTTGCACCCCCACATTGAGGCTTCTGATTATGAACCTGAGGCTTTGCTTTGCGAATTTGCACCCCCACATTGAGGATTCTGATTATGAACCTGAGGCTTTGCTTTGCGAATTTGCACCCCCACATTGAGGCTTCTGATTATGAACCTGAGGCTTTGCTTTGCGAATTTGCACCCCCAC
>JAGFPH010002455.1:155750-165778 GCA_018207615.1 Philaenus spumarius | reverse complement strand
TTGAAAATGATACGAAAACAACTTGTTGAGTTTTTTAAGTTTACGGCAATCTCTCAAGTCGAAAACAAATGGTATAGATAATGCTGTTTTGTTTCGTTTATCAATTAGGTTTATTAATCGCTATAGTAATACCGTAATACATCAGTTTATATAAAATTGAATTGTGAATCTATTTTTTGTATATATACTGTTTACAATCGGTTAAGCGGTTCCCGAAATATACACAATTTACTAAAACCTTTTATATGTTTGACCAAAAACAAACATTGTCGAATGTCGTTGACGGTTACGGTTTGTATAGGCCTAGTCTGTTTATTTACGGATCTTTTTCAAATTTTGAGAAAACATTCTACACGACTGTATCAAAAATATATGAAAGTTTGAAAATGATACTTAAACATAAACGCCTTTTTAAGTTGTTTAAGTTTACGGCAATCGATCAAGTCGAAAACAAATTGTGGATAATGCTGTTTTGAAGCATTGAACTAATGAAGCAGAAAGTCACATTAACAAACATGGTAATAATATTATTTTTAAACCACGTTATTAGATCTATTTTACACATAAACTTGTTTACTATTAATTATAGTAATTCCATATAATAGCATTCTATATCCACAAATATATTTATTAATTTATAACGGGTAATTATAACCAGATTTATTAATATTCTGGATTTTAGAAGTAGGTCACTTTACCGTGGGTCAGTGGAAATAGATTCCTCTAAAGTAATGGCAAACCTGAAAAAAATGTAAAACTAAAATTTAAAACTTACATTTTTCACCATTCTCAAGTATAAAACAACTTTACTTTAACTTTTGTTTATGTGCATTTTCAATTTCAACGACCGAAAATGTATGAATAGTAAATTGGTAGTCAAAAGTTATATCACACAATAAAGGACGTTATATTTAACTATAAAGTAAGTAATTGCCTTAAAATATATTGGTAAAGTTTGGTAGTGCAAATCTAATAATTAACAAAACGAACATATAAGCTGATTGGACAAGTTGGGGAAAAAACAGATCTGGGGGAAATGTTAAAATATAATACATTTTATTGAAATTAAACAGGTCTTCTTGAGTAAAGTTTTAATTTTTTACAAACAATGTGTTTGAATTTGTATAAAAAATAAATCATTTAACTTAGTAAACTTAGTTTTCCAAACATGTATTAACCACAATTAAATGGGTTATTACGGAGAGAAACGATAAATACCAGAATATTCTACGGCATAAACTGCGTAATACAATATGTCCATCAAAGTTTTGCTTAAAAAATTCTAATCCTATTTTACTGTACAAATTTAAAAGTTGGCTTAGATCATAAATTAGCTTTATCTGTCACATTCCTACAGTAAAATACGCAGCAAAACAAATCCCATTTTTCAAAAAATGTGTAAGTGATGGAAAGGTGTGTTTGGAATTACGGAAGTATAAAAATTAAGAAATCAAATTTAGTTTTGACAATCATTGAATCATTAAAACTAAAGGAAAAATCTATAACCAGCCTTTGATATAAACAGACATCACTCTTCCATTCCATTGTAACAAAAAATCTCCAAGTGATAGACTGTCAAAGATGCCGAAAGCCCGCACATAAGTTCACTTTTCGCTTATCGAATCGCATGGGAATTATTGGCGACTCCCGGTCACACGTTTTTTATTTGGCTGTCACTTGTTCGTTCCTTGAACCAGACCTGTGATATTGTCATCCAGTCCACTTCCTGTCTCAAACCTCAAATAAAACTTCCAGTCTCAGCTCAAATTGAGAGGTCTTTTTTTCTCACGTTTATTCTTACATTTTTCTCCTACTTCACTTTTTGTAATACATCCCCCCCCCCCAACAATGTTTGGTCAAGCAAAATTGGAAGACAATCAGTGATTCACTGTGTAGTGTTGATGCAGTGCCTTCAGATGGAGCTTGAAGACCTACCATGTGATCCTGGACAAACTTAAATCAAAAAATCAGCAAAAAAAAACTCAAAATATCATGTACTACTGTTTTGTATGTAAAAGTGTACAATCTACTAACTTTATCCGCCATATGACAAGAAATCATCCCACTGAACCAGAAGTAGAGATAATTTTAACAGTGCCAAAATCATCAATTCAAAGATCAAAGGCGATTTCAAATTTAAAAAACAAGGGCAGACGTATTTACCTACAGAAAGAAAATGATCAGAGAAAAAGAAGGCGTAATATTGTTAGGGATGGGAAAACGGAACAACTTTGTCAGGGTTGGGATTTCAAAACAACTTCTTTTAACCAGGGTTCCTCCAAAAAACCTCCAACTAATCCTAACAATATACAATATCAAAATGATTCAATAAGAACTACACCTAACTTGAGCAATAAATCTGAACTTGAACCTTACAAGCGAGATGAAAATGTCAATAATCCTGAATTCTCCGTTAATAAATGTTTTAAAGAACCAGCACCAAATCCAAGAAAGGAAAAGTTAGAGAAAGCCATATCACCAAAACGGTTTTCTGAAAACCATCTGCAAGATTCGCCAAAATTACATGTCATGAAAGCTAAAAGGTTAGATGGAAAAAGAGTATGGGATAGACAGGATGTTTGTGTGTATTGTGAGAAGATAGTTACAAATTTTAGTCGCCATTTAATTAGAAACCATTCAACAGAACTGGAAGTTGCTAAATTTATCGCTATGCCAAAAAAATCAAAACAAAGAAAGGTTGCCATTGAATTTATTAAGCAAAAAGGGAACTTTTATCATAACAAAAATGTCATAAAAGAACAAAAAGGAACAATAATTGTTAAAAAAAGACCAACTACAAATTATTCGCCTGATCAATATCTTCCTTGCAAAACCTGTTTTGGGTTTTTTCTTAAGAATAAGTTGTATAAACATGCAAAGAAATGTGCTAAATCTACAAACAGATGTAATTGGCAATCACTTGGTTCTTCACTGATTGTAGAATTTGAGGATGCTTCACATGAATTAAAAAATAGTATTTTTTCCCTTATGAGAGATGATGAAACTACCCAACTAGTAAAAAGTGATAGGTTAATTTGTGCTTACGGGTCACGGTTACTTAAAAACCATACAGAAAAACATCTTAGGCATTTTGTATCCCAAAAGATTCGAGAGTTAGGTAGACTATTGAAAGTTATGAAAACATTAGACCAAAACATTAAGTTTTTAGAAGATTGTTTTAAACCAGCTTTATACCAAACTTTCATCACGGCAGTTCACGTGGTCTGTGGGTATGAATGTGCTGATAACCAAGTAACTTTCAAAATACCGTCTTTAGCTCAGAAACTGGGTATATCAATACCACAATGTGGTGACATTCTCCTATGTAAAACTCTTGTAGAAGGAAAGGAACGACAAAAACAAGAAGTGGAAGGTTTCCTTCACATTTGTAGAACAAGTTGGAAGTACGATATTTCTACAAATGCTGCAAAAACCTTAAACCAAGCAAAATCAAACAAGACGAGAATACTCCCAATTGCGAATGATATTGTACGTCTACAGAAATACTTAACAGTTGAAGAAGAAAGACTTTCAAGTGATTTAAAAGCTTCTCCAAACATTAGCACTTGGCGGAAACTTAGTGAGGTAACTTTAGCACATATAATACTTTTAAGTAGGAAGCGCTCTGGAGAAGCTCAAAGGATAAAAGTTAATGACTTCACATCAAGAGATACAACTGCTCAACAAGGTGAGGTTATGGAATCTTTAAGTAAATTAGATAAGATTTTAACACAAAATTTGACAAGATTTGAGATAAGGGGGAAACGTAACAGGAATGTACCTGTCCTCCTTACATCCAAAATGAAAGAAAATGTAGAACTTCTAATTGCTACTAGAGAAATCGCAGACATACAACAAAATAACCCATACTTGTTTGCCGTACCTGGTACCGCTAGCAGTTGCGAAGATGCATGCCGAATTATGCGTAAAATTGGAAACATATGTGGAGCAGTAGCTCCTCACCTGCTTACTTCAATAAATTTGAGGAAACATGTAGCAACAATGTGTCAACTGTTGCAACTAACAGAAAATGAAATGGATCAACTAGCCAACTTTCTTGGTCATGACATTAGGATACACCGTGAATATTACCGGTTACCTGAAAACACCCTTCAATTGACAAAGATCAGCAAAATTTTATTAAATATGGAAAAAGGCCAGATGCATAAAGAGTCGGGAAAGACCCTCAATCAATTACAGGTAAATATTGATGACTGCTCTCACCAAAATAACATTAACAACACCTCTGATTGCGAAGACTTTGATTATGACAAACCTTCTGGTAGCACAGATATTGCACTTCCCTTTCCAAAATTGGAACCGAAAAAACAGGAAAACAGCAATAAAACTAAAAAGGTAACCGGAAAAAGAAATCCTTGGACTAAAAAAGAAAAAGAGGCTGCTGTTAGGGGTCTTGGTGAAAATATTCGTCTCATGAGAGTCCCTAACAAAATGGAATGTATCAATTGTAAAAAAGCAGAACCTGATTTGAAAGACAGGTCTTGGTCACACATAAAATTCTTTATCTATAACCTCTTAAAGAAAAAAGACATATAAATTAAACTCTGTATATTTTTATTAGCAATATTAAAATAATATTAGTAGGCCTAAAAACAAAATTTAAACAAATTTAACAGTGTATTATTGGGCCCATAATCAGATTCATATTATAAATACTAGTGCTTTATTATAAGTGTGTGAGCAAAAATTTAATATCTTTTATATCGTTCTATGAATTTGTATCATTAAACTTTGTTTGAAAATTTAAACCTTACATTTTCTATACTATCACCTTTTACTCATCCTCCCTCGACAATCCTGGCTATGCCACTGTGAGTGAGTTACTTTAAATTATTTTGAATTAGTTTTGTAATAATGAAATAATGTATTTAATTATATTGCAATTATTAAGTAGTTTCAATATAATTAAATATAGGTCTATTAAGTTTGCAAAAAGAAGTCATATTCTAAACAATGATTTCTATTTCAGGATTAAAAAGCATTTTTGCTGGTATAAAATAATAAACATAGCTGTTTTTCTTTTACAAGTAAATATTTACAAAATATTTGTCTAACTGTGGTTCGTTGATAACTAATAACCCATTTTGTTTCACAATAATTTACAAACTAATATTATTAGTATTTTACTTGTAAGTAGTAAAATGTTACTAGTTTTTAGTTCTACATCCAACAGGTACTTGACGACGTATTTGTAAGGTTTTTCCAGTTTTGCTTCCCTTTCAAGATATCGGCCGATTATATCAAGCTAGAGATACTCTTTGAGCGAGATCTAATGTTCACATAAATACTAGTAAAATATGTATTTACAAGTCTGATTTCTTTTTAAAATTTCCTAAAAGGATAAAGATGAACTTGATCAATTAATAATTAGTTGGTTTTTGAAAAAAAGTGTATCAAAAACTGAAAAGCTCAAAAACCATTACAATTATGTTAGAGAAACGCTTATATCTTAAGAACGGGTTGTCGTATCTTAAATAATAAAATGGATTTTAAATTCAGAATAAAATTATCTATAAAGTATCAAATTTTAATTAATCGAAAATTTACTTTATCAGGTTATGTTATATAGTAAATACTAACATAAAACAGTTCTTCGGTGGATGGTGTTTTCAAAAATCCTTTATTTTATTCAATCTCGTTTAAATTTTACAAATTCGTCGTATATTACTACATAAACAATTTATTATATTTTAAAAACGATGAGAATAATAATACTTAAATTAGGCTATTAAAAATAAACGATACATGCAGTCATATTGTAATTTTTCTTTTTTTTAAATGGTTGAATAAAAATATAAAATTATAGTATATTGTTGAAAATTTTATCGTGCATCCAAATCCGTTTTAATATTAATTTTTTCGTAAGATATAAATGATTTGCCGGAACCTTGTATTTTTTCAAAACAAATTCATCATAATCGTCAAAAATTATGGCATCGTTTTTGAGTCGGTATTTACATTTTCAAATGTTGATATCTCAATTTGAGATATTTTCTTGTGCTAAAAAGTATTCATTTTGTAATCAGTTACATATTCAAGGCATACAGTTCAATTGGTTACACAATGGACTAATAAGATACTTAGCGCAAGGTGATAGGTTGTCTTAGCCTTATAACTTTGTGTATACATATTTCACGAACAAACCCATGAACACTAAATCAGGTTTACCTTATATCAAATGAAAATATAGAGCTTGCACTTTAAATCGATATACAAATCTTTATACAAATATATTGATTTGTAATAGATATATGATATAATATCGATTACAAAACGTGCTTTCTCATTGTTTTAAAACTATCCAGTTGTAAGCATTTACAGAGAAACTCATATCTAAGAACCTCATATGACGAAATATTGGAAGGCATTGGAGAAAGTTCAAATTTTGGTGAATCCAAAGATGTATTTTTATTCTTTTCAAAACAAGTCTTTCTAGCGATTATGAGACTTAGGCTACATAAGCGACAAGTTTGAGTAATTTAGTTGTGTTTCCCGCATGGCGTCAGCTGTAAAGTAATTTATTTAGCCAACTAAAGTTTTACAACGATGATTACATTTATGTAAATATACGTTTTAGAACAAATTTGTTAATACAAAAATAAAAGTTAAAAATCTCCACGGCAATGGATTTTGTTTTATTGAGATTCATGATTTTTAGTGGGTGAAGTATTCAATACAAGTTGTGTTGTATAGATAACGACACATTGATGATAGAGCATTACCGACGGAGCTGAGACGCCACTATCCCTAAGGGCTGGCCCATTCGTTTGATGTTAGCTCTCCCCGACTGTCCCAACCTTCTTCTCGCTCCCCTCCCATGTGACATAGCTTTGTGTCGAATTCTCAATGACGGTTTTTCAAACGGTTCTTACAAGATTGTCAAAAAAACTTTGACAACACAACTTGCTGGATCTCGCTAAGATATAAAAATACTTAGATGAAACACAAATTGCTGGATCTCGCTAAGATATAAAAATACTAAGACGAAACACACTTTGCTGGATCTAACTTAGATAGAAAAATACTTAGACGAAACACACATTGCTGGATCTCACTAAGATTGAAAAATACTTAGACGAAACACACATTGCTGGATCTCACTAAGATAGAAAAATACTTAGACGAAACACACATTGGTGGATCTCACTAAGATAGAAAAATATTTTTTCTAAAAATTAAACAGATCAAGAACTAAGTGGAAATAAGTATTTGTAGGGAAGGCAACGTAAAAAGTAAAATTTTGTTTCGTTTAACTATGCTTATTTCTGGTGGATCTCCATAGAGTGAATACATCCATGGATCTCAGATCAGCCTATAAACAAGTATGTGTGTGTGTGTGTGTGTGTGTGTGTGTGTGTGTATATATATATATATATGTGTTCGCACTCTAGCGGCTGCATTTTAAGTCCGCTTTGCTTCAAATTTGGTACACATGTTGGTTGTCTCCGTCGCTCGGACGAGTTCGTTAGCCAAAAAAATCCAACAACCGGAAGCACGTGTTTTGACCGGAAGTAACAATTTTTTGAGATTTTCCCTACGATAATGATTTTTTTTAGAGTTTGTTCTACAAATATAAATGTAGGATATTATTTAGCACATTTTGTTTTTTTACGCGACCGGATAGCTCACTTGGTTCCCCCAAAATCGAACAAAGCGTAAAATACTATAGAAGTACCCGGTTCAAAGCCATGTGGTGGATTCTACCGTGGGGTCGGCGTGCGATTGTGCGAAGCACGCAATGCATTGTGTATTGAAGACACTCCCAATAAGGGGGTTGGCGTGCGAAGCACGCAATGTTTTGTGTGTTGAAGATACTCCCAATATTCGGAATGGCGTGCGAAGCACTCAATGCATTGTGTATTGAAGATAGGCCCAATATGCGGAATGGCGTGCGAACCATTTTGCAGCTATTCACCGTCGCGTCGTGAATAGACCTATTTCCCAAATTGTTGGTTGAAACCCTACAAACTTAATTTTGGAAATTTGCTCAACTCGCGTCATCGGTTCAGCTGCGTGGTCGAATTATGTATATTCTAGTAATTAATTATAATGCAGTACTGTATTTACACCACAGATGGAACCTAGTAGTTCTGGATACGGTCAAGAGAGAGCGCCACAACTCAGTGCAATACATAGAAAAACTAAAATAGCAACTTGTCATGACAATAACTGAAAATATCCAAGTTTGTTAAACAAAACCGTGCCATTCTAGCCTAACGATTTGCAAAATTTTTACGTCAAAATTAAAAAAATTGTATTTTGGATTGTTTTCACTTGTACATTGAAATCAGACGATTCAGTGAACTACTGTCAGTCAATATTTAATTTATACTTTCCCCTTCTACAGACACTTTGACTCAGACTTTGAGCAAATGGATCTACTGCCAAACATAAAGAGGGAAATACATAAACAAACAATTTGGTTGAGTTGTAACTTGTAACCTCTACCTCCCCCGCACCAGGTGTATAATAATTCGGACAAAAGGGCTTATAACTTTGTTCTGCTTAAAGCACTATTTCGATTTAAATAATTTGTGATTGTTTTTTTTTTTTGTAAATTCTACGTACTGTATTTAAAAAAATTAACTGGGTGTGCTTAAGACCACACGTTGGAAGTGATAACTTCTATGACTACGGAGATTTTTAACTCGGTAAATGTGTACAATTATAAGGATTATAAAACTGTAGGCCTATTTGTTCAAATTGTTTATTTATATCCGTTATTATATATTTAAAGAAAGGTAAAAATATTATCTTTTAGTTACCTTTTATTTCATATTGATAGATCAAATGATTTAGAAGTTGTTAATATTACAGTAAAGAAATTAATAATCAAATATGTTATACAAAGATGTACGAATGTTTGCGAAGTTAAACAGTAGGTATCCTTCTTTAAATTTGTATAAACGAATATATTGATGATCAAAGGTTAATTTTATATACAGTTTATAACCCCAAAGCAAATCTTATAACGTGTAGAAGCCCATATAACTTATAGTTATAGAAGCCTACATTAGTTGTATAACTAATATATAAGAAAATTAACATCACAAGAACTTTTAATGGTTGAAGTTGTAAACATAACCCCAAAATATAATCTACGCTGGGTTTTGTTTAAGAATTACAGATGATGGGCGAAATCAGCTGTTATATTATCGCATATATTATTTCTCAAGACTATTTTTTTGTCGGTACGAATATTTGCTAACTTCCTTAATACATCATCAAATTACATGAATGAGGCATCATTTTAAAGCTTTCCTTAACCACTACACGGGAAAAATAGACAAACAGCTTAAAATTCATGTTTTAATAACAAAAATTGATTTAAAAAACTTTTATATTATACTCTGTATGTTCCTACAGTGACTAGATAGAGACAGTGTGGCCAAGTGAGGTCTTGTTTCCTATTGGCCGGCAGCCATGTTTTTCCTAGACTCTTATCTGTTTCTATTATATTTGTTAATTTTTTTGCACGAAAAAAACAGAATACACTTTTTAAGAAGAAACACAGTTTTTATTATTTAATTTCAATATAAATATCACACTGTGACAATTAAATCGCTAGTTTTTCCCTTTATAAAAAAAAAACAAAGAGGTCATTTCTCTTATAATTACAAAGAGATATAACACTAATCTTTACATTATAATTCTGAGCAGATGACATTACTTTTAGGAAAAACATGGTGGCCACTTTCATGTGGCCACACTGTCTCTATGTAGTCACTGTATATGTTCCTAATGAAAGGCGCCATCTACTAACCATCTGTTTAACTAGCATAACAGCTGTTAGTTAGATTGTTTACACTGTAAGATTGTATAGGGAAACTGTTATTTATAAACCAATGTAAATAAATAAACTTAATTAACTGAATTAAATCAACGTGTTAAATCAGGTAAATGTAGGCCTACTCCGAACTTGCGAAATATTCGCACGGGTCAGCTAGTATTAACTAATTTTTATGTGTTAATTTGATTGCTATGCTAATAAATGTAAATAATGTATT
>JAGFPH010002455.1:121266-145356 GCA_018207615.1 Philaenus spumarius | reverse complement strand
GCAAGGTTGAGGGGCAAACTCGCAAAGCAAGTTTTTCCACTGCGAGTGGAACAAAGCAGTGCGTGAACCTTAGTTGAAGGCCTAGGTGCAAACAAATTCTACTAATATATTTCGTACGTGTAGACAGCTATTCAGCGCCTTCATGAGTATGTATATCAATTTCCCAAATTGTAGGTTGAAAACTTGAAACATATAAACTTAATTTTGGAACTTCGCTCCAGTGGCGGATCCAGGACCTCATCTGGGTGGGGGCAATACTTCCCAGGTATGCAAAATAACTGGTATTTTTGGGGGGGGGGGGGGAAGGTTTTCCCACAAAATATAAAAATTTTAACGCAAAACATTGAATTTTAATGGAAATATTTTGGTTGTCAACATTGTTTTATTTGTTAAATTCTTTATTATTGTACTTCATTTGGCATCGGCTTTTGTACAGCGCAGTTTTGATTGTTTGCTTGAGATCTTACTCGCACTTGTATTAAATATGTCAAAAATATTACACTTTTTACGAAACAATATTAGGTACTTTTTGCGTCGACCTCTAATAAGTGAAGTTCTGATTTTGGGACATAAGCCCCGAAACGAGTAAGAAAAAGAAAATAGAAG
Organism: Philaenus spumarius; assembly: GCA_018207615.1. Classification (NCBI taxonomy): domain Eukaryota; kingdom Metazoa; phylum Arthropoda; class Insecta; order Hemiptera; family Aphrophoridae; genus Philaenus; species Philaenus spumarius. Next base: position 144,750 of record JAGFPH010002455.1, on the reverse strand, counting down.
TCAGATGATGTGACATTGTAACTTATCACTTAGGCCTGTAACCATATTGTGAGTGAGAACAATATTTGTTCACCATACAATACTTTTGACTTTAATGAAATTCAACAAATCTATTTCGGATTTCAATTTTATTCACAAATTAAAAACCTGCGTAGGCCTACACGCCTACAATAACTTTTTTTATTTATTACTATCCTTCATTGTTTATTATTAACTTTTTAATAGTTCTAATTTAGAATTACGTAAAGTTAAATGCTGAACTAACAATAGGATTTTTTATTTGGACAAAACATTAAAAATAAAACTCGTGCTTAATTTAATTAAGGTACGTACATTATGCCTATCGCCTATATATATGTAGGCCTACGTGTATAACTGTGTCAGAATAAAGAGGGATTGATGTCTTCTGTTTTTTTTTTTTTTTTAGAAACATGTTAGTTTTGAAGTTCGTTTCATATTAGTTCAAAACTATGTCTCAATAAAATATCAAACAAAAATACAACTAAAGTACACCATCAAATTAGAAAACCTGATCTGTTTTTGAAGTAAACAACTAGCCAAAAGAGCTAATAAAACCACAGATTAGAAATTTTACTATATAAGTTACTTAAGCCGAAAACGAAGCAGAACGGTGAACCAACCGATACAACTTCAATACGCAAGAAACAAACTTGGAAATCGATTGCTTTCCCGGTCTATTTTTCTATGCGTTAATCTCACGTTTTCCGGTAGAAATCAGAATATAACAAGACACATATATTTTTTTTTCGGAGTTCGGGAGGAGCAATTGCCCCCTTTGCCCCTCCCCTGGATCCGCGCCTGCTTCGCTCAACTCGCCTCAACGCAGCGATCTAGTTGCATGGTCGAATTATTTCATTTCAGAAACAGCCACGGAACTTTACTTTAAACGCGCGTCCGTCCGGCACTTCAGGAAGCTACCGTATTCTATTTCGGTTCTTATAAATTTTTTATTCTATAACGAATGATGCAACACATTTTTTTTGTCAGCAAAATGTTTTATGAATCTTATTAGCGAATTTTCATAGGAAAGATGAGCTATTGCAGTGACCCTTATGGTGAGACCTAAGGTCGGAAGAAGTAAATGAGCACCAACCATGGTCCCCAGAACAAGTTTTCGGGTGCAGTTAAAAACTTTGTATATATAGGCTAATTATGTATATATGTGTTCGCACTCTAATGGCCGCATTTTACGTCCGATTTTGTCAAAATTTGGTACACACGTTGGTTTTCAAAGTAGCTTCATTCGCCAAAAAAATCCAACAACAGGAAACATGTTTTTTTTACTGAAATTAATTTTGTTTTCTTATTAAAATCAAACTTTTTTGGGTTTATCTAAGAAAATATATATAATATAGGAGATTATTCTGCAAATTTTGTTTTTTTACACGACCTTATAGCCCGCCTGGTTCCCCAAAATCGATCAAAACGTAAAAAGCACTTGGTGTTATTGACCTCGCGAAGAGATCGCAACGAAAAAGCGCGTAAGCCTGAGCTGAAGGCTGAGGTAGAAACAAATTCTAATAATTCATTTCATACACGCAGGCAGCTATTCGTCGCCTTCTTGAGTAGACCAATTCTCCAAATAGTTGGTTGGATCCCTAAAACACACAACGTTCTTTTTTTAAATTCACTCAACTCACGTCAGTGGTTCAGCTGCGTGGTCGAATTATTTGTAACTTGTTTTACTTAGTTTTATTTTGGTCGTATGTCGAGACTTTTTGTGAAATTCTATTTTTTTTTAGTTCAGTTCCTCCAATTTTCAGAACGGTAGAAAGTATAAATTTCAACAAAATCTATCCCACGTTTTATGAGATAGTAAGACACTCCAACCAGAGAGAGTTGCACAAGTAAAAGAATTCAAAAAGAAAACTCAGGAGTGAACTGAAGTCCCTATTACAATATCCACTCGAGTGAGGAAAATAGTTAAATTTAAAATTGTACACACTACAGTAATAACAAGGGCGGATTAAAGAAGCTTTCGAAACTGATTGGTCCTTATAATATTTGCGCAAGAGCTTGTTAAGGGTTGATAACAAGGTAATATTGACCATAAGGGAATATGATGTAACAACCCCTTGCTTCCATTTAATTGTTTACATTCCATTACGCTGTATGTCATGTTTGTATTGTCGCGATGATTCTGTACAAACAGTCGTGTCGCCCAATTAGCCACTCCCCCTCCCCCCACTACCCCACTCTCGTCTTAAACTCCTCGATTAGTCTTTTCAATTATTCACAACATCCAGACATCCAGTCACAATATTTGTCTTCCTTTAATTACACTGCATATTTAATGTTCAACTCTTGTTTTATAATTACTAATTAGGTTTGACTTTTGACAAAGATCTTGTTTGTTATTCATTACAGTAGTTTTATTCTACCTGAGGGTTTCTTTAACTGCGACGTCAATCATCCGGGTTCGTACCGTCTGTAAATTTCGAAAGGGGGGTAAAGCGTTGTCTTCAAGATATGCAACTACTTGTGCCGTGTGATTTAATTAATTCATGGGAATTTGTAAAACGAGACAGACGAGAACAAATAGATGCAGAGACAAAGGTAAACTGGAAACGAGTTCGAGTTGATATTTCCTAACCCTACTTTACACAGTTCGAGCTGAAAACCTTCGGGTAACGTTTGTCAGAAATTCAAGAACCTAAAATCAATCGAAAATACTTTTATGTGGATACTTCATATAGCTCAGTTTACACTTTATAGCTGGAGAGCTACATATAGCATATAGCAAGTTTATCTGGCCAGCTGCTTTATAGCTTGGCTATATATCTAAGTTTCATAGCTAGGCTTTACAGCTACGTTGTATAGCTAGGCTATATAGCTAAGTTGTATAGCTAAGTTTTATAGCTAAGCTATATAGCTCGGCTATATATCTAAGTTTCATAGCTAGGCTTACAGCTAAGTTAGCTAAGCTAAATAGCTTAGTTAATTTATAGCTCGGCTACATTTTGGACTTTTACATAGTTTGTGCTGCTGCTGCTACATATTGCAGTTCACACTTTAGTCCACCTTAGGGTCTGCTCCAGTAAACAAGAAAGCAACCGGAAACGAAAGCGCTTCTCACTATATCCCTATCTAAACAGTGCAATTTCTTGCAGCTGAACTCTTTGACATTGCATCATTTCAAACCATTTTATAAGTCTATCTTTTGTAATTGAGTGTTGAAAAAAAAAAACTGAATATTCTTTATAAAATTTCGGATCCGGCTTGCAAATTATTTTTCATTATTAATTTTTGATTGTGTTAGGAAAAAAATTCAAACTTTGTACTTACAAAATGTCAATTACATAACAAATCAAAAGCATTAAAAAAACTAAATTATTGTAAGACGGATGCGTATTGTGATTGCGCTTAAAATGAGACCTTGCAAACAATTTTATGATAAAAAATAAACGAAATAAATGGTTTGAAATTTAACATTGCTCTTATGGGATAAAAATCCAAGATGGCCACCACTACAGCAGACCCTTAAGATGTCGAGGCCCTCTGCGACATTAATACTAGCTAGAAAAAAAAGAAGATGCAGATATTTGGTGAATCCATCATAAATGTCTATAGAAATAATTACAGTGGTAGTGATTTATTAAAAGACTTACTTGAAGATAATTCAAAGGAAAATCCGTTTTTGTGTTATAGAATTGGATGTAATGGAAGTTTTATTTTATTTTTTTTTTAATGACCAAAAGTGATTTTGAATATAAACTTGGTGTTATTGGACAACAAATTTGAAATAAAGACACGACTTTTAGAGACACTTTTCCTGCCCGTTAGTTTCGCTGAGTTTTCGTGGTTTCCACTTTTTCAAAAAATGGAGCATGTTGTAAAAAGGCCATTTTGGGTCACTGTCTGCTCCAGAACCACTCTTAATTTTCTTACAGTTCCGCTGGTATTAAACAATTAGGCAGCGCAAATTCTTTTCGACTTCATCTCGGTCCACCTTCATTGCTAGGGATAAGGGAAATCATCATTCCAAGCGTCTTGCTTGAATATAAGCTCCCTCCCCCTCCCCCCCCGTAACACTGCTGTGTCCAAAGCACTACGAGTTATTTCCTTTATTCCACTCAAATTGACTCATATATGTTTTCCATTGTTCAGCACAAACGAAGACTGAGGTAAAAGCAAAACAAAGCTAGGAAGTACGCTCAACAATAATTATTCTGAATAGTAAACTAAAATATAAAACAAATAAAAAATGTAACTAGCTTCACCGACATAAATAAAATTGAGGGGGAGCTACATTTAGATCTGTTACAAACAAATTGCGCTTCTAGCAGAGCTATTTAGCTGGCCTACCGACAATCACTGCTCATTTTCTGCAATATAGCACTAAAAATCTGCAATGTAGCTGGTACTATGTGTCATTTTTATGAATTTGTAGCACAGCTATATAGCTCTCCAGCTATATAATGTAAAGCCACCTTAAGATTCATCCAAAATTAAAATGCTATAAAGATCCATTTACACAAGTCCGTGACGTATCAGTGCCATTCCGTGTTCCTCATTCCCACATATCAGTGCCGTGACAGTTCAGTATCAGTAGGCCTACTTTGCTATACTTTGTCTACTTGATATATTTGTAAATTAACAGAAGTTCAAACTTTTATAATTCTATAAAAATAGAAATAATTTAGACCAATATAGCCCAAGCTAGTTAGTGATGGTTTAGATATAATTTTATTTTTAAAGGCCTGAGTTATTGTTTAGGCTTTCAAGAACGAAATAAATGAACGATTTTTAATCTCAAAGTCGATCATATTATAGATAGTTAAATATTAGATAGCCTACTAGGGAAACCAATGCGTGCTCCGCACGCCAACCCTGTTGGAACTTCTATACACATAATCATGTTATGTTTTCTTTATAATAGGTAATAATAATAATAACCCCAAAGCTAAAATGGTAAATAAATTTAAATGTTCAAATCAAATTATTTCGTATATTTTATAACAGCAGTTGTAATAAACGTTAAAAGAACCAGCAAGGCTCAGGTCTACAAATAAAAGCCTAACCTAAAAGTTAGAAATACAAATAACTGCTTCGAAGTTTGAAATCAGCTGTTAATGGAAGTATTAGAGCAAACAGCTGTTTTATCTGTTATTTTATTCAATTGGTCGCTATGGTAATCAATGTAAAAACATGTGTTGGTGCATCAGTCTAGGCATAAAAACCAAAGAATTTTTCCGGCTATATTTACAAAAAATATTGAAATAAAAAATGTTTTTATCAAAATGAATTATAGCCTATGTTACTCAGGGATAGCTTTTTATTAGCAAAACTATTTTTTCAATCAGTTAAGTAGTTCCAGAGATTACCCTCTACATACAAACAAACAAATGTTACCTCTTTATAATATTATTAGTCTAGAATTGTTCCTCGATCATTTCCAGATATCATATTAGATTTAATTTTTCATTTCCTGTAAAATTTTCAGATTCATTTTTAAATGAAATATTCATATAAATGTATGACTAGATAGATCGTATAAAATCGGATATTTCATGACACATTCAATGAGTTGATCGTCATTCATTGTAAACAAACAAAAAATCACGTCAGTAAAATTCTAAAAATGTCGTTGGAATTAATTTCAAAAGCACGGAAGGGATAAAGAAGCATCACTGACAACAATGATATGGACACGTGAAGGGCGAGTGGAACCCGTTTACGTTTATTTAAATCCGCCGAAGACTATTGTTTTTCACTGATACGGAAACACGGATCCAATACGACACTGACACGCCACTGGACCTGTGTAAATTTATCCGTGTAAATTTAACTTGTAAAAAATTACAAATGTCAACTCTACCTATTCAGAAAGTATTAAGGCTCTGTTGCAGTGCTGAATTTTATCCATATTGGATCAGGATAATTCATGTTAAAAACCAGTTGTAAAAAATTTCTTTTTTATTATTATTATTTTTCAATTTAAAAGAAAAGTTAAAACATTCATCACCAGTTCTTTAAAATGAGTCGTAAATGTTCTGACTAGAAAATAGGCACGCTCAAAATTATACAACATAATTTATTAAACATTTTATTCATCAACTAGAGGAGACCCCTGCTTTCTCCGTACCCCCGTTGGAACCTACCATACACATAATTGTTTGTTATGTTTTATAATAATAAAGTTGTAGGATTAATAATAACCTAAAAGCTAAAATGATAAATAATGTTAAATGTCCAAATTAAATTATTTCGTATATTTTATAACAGCAGTTATAATAAAGGTTAAAAGAAACAGCAAGGTTCAGGTCTACACTTAAACAAAAACTTAACCTAAAAAGTTAGAAATACAAATGATTGTTTCAAATTTTGAAATCAGCTGTTCATGAAAATATTAGAGCAAACAGCTGATTACTATACCAACACTAAACATATTTAATTATTATTTAGTAAGGTGCTCCTAATTGTCGTAAAATAATTAGTATAGTACTAGCTGACCCGTGCGAATATTTCGCAAGTTCGGAGTAGGCCTACATTTACCTGATTTAACACGTTGATTTAATTCAGTTAATTAAGTTTATTTATTTACATTGGTTTATAAATAACAGTTTCCCTATACAATCTTACAGTGTAAACAATCTAACTAACAGCTGTCATGCTAGTTAAACAGATGGTTAGTAGATGGCGCCTTTCATTAGGAACATACATAGTATAATATAAAAGTTTTTAAAATCAATTTTTGTTATTAAAACATGAATTTTAAGCTGTTTCTCTATTTTTCCCGTGTAGTGGTTAAGGAAAGCTTTAAAATGATGCCTCATTCATGTAATTTGATGATGTATTAAGGAAGTTATGGCGTACCGACAAAAAAATAGTCTTGAGAAATAATATATGCGATAGTATGTCTACCAGATGGAGTTGTTTTTCAAAAAGTATGTACAGGGTGAATCAGACCACGCGTGCGAGATGTATTGCGATTGAACCAAAAAACTCAAAACTCCAGTTAGTAACGCTAGTCGTGGAGCACATCATTGAAAAGGACTTAGAAAACATTTTTTTGTATTTAAAGTTTGACTTTATCTCTAACCGTTTCAAAAAAAAAAATGACGCCTCGGGAACTTATTTAGCGCACGGTTGGTCTCATTCACCCAACCGGTATAAACACTCGTGTATTAGAATGCAACTTTCTGTCAAAATTTCCATGCAATCGGCGAAGATCTTTCGTAGATTTTGAACAAACGAACATTTAAATTTTTATTTACATAGATATCAGACTTTAGAATTATAAATCACCAAATTCATTCAGTACCTATATAAAATAATAATTAATATATGGCGAGACCTAAGGTCAGGAGTAGTCAATGAGCACTGATCGTAGTTCTCGGAACACATTTCGGGGTGTCATTAAAAATTTTATAAATATATATATATATATTTGTTTATGTTCACAGTCTAACGGTCGCATTTTACGTCTGGTGTGGTCCAATTTGGTATGGTACACACGTTGGTTTTCTAACTCGCTAAACCGAGATAATTAGCCAAAAAAATCAAACTACTGGAACCATGTTTTTGAATGGAAGTAACAATATTTTGAGGTTTTTCTTACTAGAATTAACCTTTTTGGGGTTTTATTTAAACCAATAAATATATGAGATTATTTTGCACATTTTTGTTTTTTACACGACCTTATTATAGCCTGTCTGGTTCCCCCAAAATCGATCAAAAGTTAAAATACCATAAAAGTACCTTTTGGTACTTTAAGATAGTTTGTTCACTACCTTTTAGTTTGTCCACTAAAATGTAGCCTAATTGAATTGATGCTAACTGACAACTAACTCAAAACATATTCGAGTACTACATTTTCTAGTGTAATGTCAAAAAAACAAAACAAAACCTGAAAAGCAAATAGGCTACATAGGAGAGTCATTCTTTGGTATCGTATGAATCATAAACTTGAATAGGAATTGAATGAAACAGTTGATGGGGTCGGTGATGTTAAGAAATTTTCATATTGTAGACAAATTCCACAGTTGATACAGCAGATCTTCCTCAAATTTACTAGACTTGGCTGAATCAGATCAGCAAACCAATAAAGCCAGACTAAGGGTACATATAAGGTTGCAAGATATTTTAGAGCAGTGTTGTACAACTGCAGCTCATTGCTCAGCCTTTTCAAAAAGTCTCATGATGACCAGGGCCATGCTGACCCCTATAGGGAGCGATGGACAATACGTAGAGGGGAGCCCTCTTAGGCATGTTTTCAGAGTACAGAGTACTAATGACTATTTAAAGATATCCAGATAGTGGTAACATCTTACGAGTTTAAACTTTACATAGATTTAAGGGATAGTAGTAAATAAAAAGCTTTAAAAATAGGCTATTTATACAAATAATATGTTTAAAAATAATATATACCTCCGTTTCGGACAAATAGTATTTGCATGGCTGTACTAAATATATATTCTTTTGACGCAGAGTTACAGATTTATAGAGTAAACAGCAGATTCTAACTACAATGAAACCTCTTACAAAACTTTGACAATATGTGTGATGATATTTTCTAATATATCATCTTGGTGAAAGGAGACTACAGATTCACAAGCAAAAATGAAGACTTTTCCTTGTACAATGCAATATAAAAACATGGTTTTCACATGTCGTCAATAAGAATAAAACTTGTAGAAAACAGCCCTTTATGTCGAGGGTAGAATATTCTTTAACTTGCTCCCATGTGAAAAAAACTTACAGGATACATTTTTCAGGTCTGCGTAAATGTATTAACTTCATTATGAAATATATTTCGTTCTTTTGATTATGGTATTTTTTTTACTATGGTCACACAGATTTTGTACTAATTTTGTAAAATAAATGAAATGAAACTTAAAATTTGTAAGACTACCATAATATCATTATTTTTATACTACATGCTTACATCAATGTAATTCTATTGAACAGGTTCAAAGTATGAAGTATTTGGGCTTGACTGTGGATTATAGAGTATCTTGGAAACTGCATATAAGAAATCTGCAAACAAAATAGTGCTTTCTGAAAAATCTGGCAACTATTTACGTCTTGAAAAATATAAATTACGCGTTATACACAGTAGACTAACTTATGGTTTGTCGGGTTGGGGAGTTACTTATTTTGAGTAAGATTGCATTAGGCTAATTTGTCATAAATCTATAGCCTAATGGTTCGTTCAATACCACTTTTCAGGTATTTAAAAGTACTTCCACTGCAATGCCTCTATATATACAAGGTCCTAAAGATGTTTTATACACGGAATGGAAATACAGCATTATACCTACATAAGTCAGACATGAGACTTAGGAGAGGTGCTTAACATCGTGTACCAAATCCAAATAAGACTTTTTTAACACAGTTCATTTGTCGCCCCGAAACTTTTTAACAACGCACCTGAATATATTTAAAAATGTACAAATTGTAAAACCTTTTTGAGGTATTTGGTTACACGTTTTAGGCGATACAACGCGCCTTTTAAATATTACAACTTGACATGTGGATGATGTTTTGAGACTATCGTGGATGAATGAATGTGAGAGTGTTTGTTTTTTTGTGTATGTGTTGCTTTGAAATTGCTTAGGATGTCTATGAAAAATTAGTTTTTAGTATTTCCATTGTGTATATATTTTGTGTACTAAATTTTGTCTACTTTTTTAATAGACTTCACCTTTTGTGCTAAATTTTATAATTATTTATTGTTAATTTAGTTGTTAAAAGTTTTCATAGCCTGTTTTCTTCTAATCCACGAGGTTTACTAAGTAATCTTTATGTTTCTTTTTTTACTTTCTCCACCCTATATGTAGTATATGGAGAAAGTATTGTTTTCGTAAAAATGTTCGAATTTGAATTTTCAGTTGAATTATCTGTTTTGGTGCTCCCAGAACCCCAAAAAATTGTTTAGTGCAATTATCTGTGTTGGTGCTCCCTGAACCCAAAAATATTTTTAGTGGAATTTTTTGTTTTGGTGCTCCCTGAACTCAAAAAAGTGTTTTTAGAGTGGTGTCTGTCTGTCAGTCTGTCTGTATGTATTCACGACCAGAGAGGACACTATTGGTCCGATTTTCATGAAATTTGGTATGTAGGTACTAAACCCTAATATCTCCAGGCGTTTTTTTCATTTTTAATTTTTAAGGGTAATTTACCCCTAAAAACCCATAAAAAACGACAAAAATGCAAATTTCTCAAAAACGGCTCTAACGATTTTGATCAAATTTTCAGTATTTATAGTGCTTAAGATGCCAAACAAAATGACACTACCCGCTTTTATCAAAACTTTGGCGTTTTATAATTATGGGGAAATGTTTAAAAATAAACAAGTTTGTGTTGTCAATCTAGCATCGCGGCGGCGGCCGCACGGGGTAGCACCACGGTAGCGAGCACGGCCAGTAATTCAAAGGTCGCGCGATCGAATCCCACCTGGGACAATAATTTTTTTATACGATTGACGTAGGTAGAACATTATTTTTTTGTTTTGTTCTAAAAAGTAGTAAATAAAATGATTAAAAACAATATTATTTTGACTACAGTAAGTTGGGAGAAAGTTTGTGTCAGTTAGCTGATACCGTTTATTTCAAATGAGGGTAGCTTCAAAACAGGTTCTGTAAGCCTAAATGAAGTAGGCCTACCTTATTTGCTCTGTACAATAATTAATTGTCTCAAAAATGTTTATACATTTTGTGTTCTTTGTTTAGTTGTATAAGTTTATAATAGTCTCTAAGTTTTATTTTGAAGTATGATTATGTTACTTTCATGATACTGATACTATACAAAGAGAATAATGAGTAAAAATAATTATATTTTTTCTAAAGGTTCATTAATTAATTGTGTGTAGCCTTGTGTATGACTTTTGTATCGGTTATCAATTTTGTTATAATGTTTGCCTAACTCTTTGTGCACTATATTTCTATATTATAATATAATAGGCTAGTAGCCTATATTATACTAGGGTAGGCTATATTTTACTTGCCCAATGATGTCTAAGTCTGTTAAAAAGGATAAATAAATTAAAATTGAAATCGTCAATAGGTCTACATTTATAAATTAATGAAAGTTCAAACTTGTATGATAAAATAGCAATAATTCAGTCTAAGATTCCAAGATAGATACGGTAGTGATAGTTTAAAATATATTTTGTATGTTTGTAGGCCTAATTTGTTTCTTAGCTGTCAAGAATGAAGTACCGTAAACAAAAAGGATTGTAGAAATAAGTAGGCCTACATTTTAAACGATTTCTAATCTCAAAGCCGATCTATATTATATATCAAATGCAAAGAGAGTAGGCCTGGTGCATAAAATCAATAGTTTCTACAAATTAAGTCTGCACACTTTTCAAATAAACATTAGTTTACAATTTTAATGTAGGTAACAGCAATTTTATTTCCCGGAAAATAAAGCATATTATAATAAAATTATAAATACACGTAGTTTCAATTTCAATCATCTAGGTAGCAGCACTTTTCAGACCTTATTAAAAAAACATTAAACAAAACATTTTTTTTAATTTTCGAAAATCTGGTTAGCAGCACTTTTCAGTCCTAATTATAGTTTAAATTTTTTTAATACAGGTAGCTACACTCATGGTATTATTATCTCTGGCTACACTTACCAGACCCTATAGCGAAATAATTACAAAATAGTTTCAATTTTAATAATCTAGGTAGCAGCACTAATCAGACCTTAGTACAGTGACTAGATAGAGACAGTGCGGCCATATGAAAGCGGCCGCCATTTTTATCCTAAAGCCTAAAAGTATTAATGTCATCTGCTCCACGGTATATTCTAACATACCGTGATCTGCTCAGAATTACAATGTAAAGAATGGAGTTGTATCTCTTTGTAATTATAAGAGAAATTACCTCTTTGTTTTGTTTTATATATATAAAGGGAAAACATGCCATTTAATTGTTACAGTTTGATATTTATATTGAAATTAAATAATAAAAATTGTGTTTATTCTTAAAAAGTGTATTCTGTCATTTCATGCAAAAAAAATAACAAATATAATATAAACATATAAGAATTTAGGATAAACATGGCTGGTCATGTGTGTCCCGACCTTAATTGAGTAATTACTTATCTATAACTTGTAACTTGGATGAGATAGTTTTCCAAATCTACTCTTTGCAGACCACGTTTCGATATTTCTCGTTGGTTTGATCGTAAATAACTGGAAACTTTCGAATTTCTTCGATGAGCCTTTGGGATCCATAACGTGACCGCACCGTCAACGTGAAAAAATAAACAAAACTTAACTGTCAAACGGCGCGAGCCCTGTGCGGTGATTTTAAGACTATTCCCTACGTTTCCATTACATTATACCCCCGCCGCGCCGTGTGTTGGCCAACACTAGGCCATGGTACGGTGCGGTCATGTGTGTCCCAACCTTCACTGAGAGAAGGGATAAAATGATGATCAATTCTGAATGTGTTGCTGTCTAGAGGCTTTAAAGTATACTGTCTTCAAATAGTTTTAATTTGAAGTAAAAGAATGCGCTAGTCTCATTTTGATACAGACAATCGCGGAACGCCTAACGCATCCTGCGCCCTCAAACTCTTCGGAGAAATTAGACAGGCAGGTCAGTTCTTTACACGACCTTCTAACACTTTCTGTTTCAGATGCTTCCATCGCTGCTTCCCAATAGCCGTCGCGGGAAACCCTTCCCTTCAGATTACGGAAGGAAATTGCCATGAGGCGAAGGCTTCGAGCCCATTGGCAGTTCACTCGCTCTCCGGCAGCAAAGAATCTCTTCAACCGGCAGAACAACCGTGTTAAAACTCTTTTGAATGATTTCAGGTCCGAGCCATGGCATTCATATCTGCATACTCTGGAATTGCAAGACGGTAGCGCTTGGGAGGTAGCCAAGGTACTCCGTAGTGAGAAGCGTTCAAGTCGGCCTCTACGTGGGCAGCATGGCCTAGCCTATTCTGCCCTGGAAAAGGTCGAAACGTTCGCTGACACTATGGAGGATCAGTTCCAACCGAATCACGATGTTTGCGATGAGGATAGATATGATCGAGGAGTTCGTTGACGACTACTTTGCAAAATCATCGGAGGTTGACGACGTCATCGAACCTTTCACTCTCAAAGAGGTCCGGGCAGCTATCTCTGCGGTCAAGCCGAAGAAAGCTCCGGGCTGGATCGGATTGCGGCAGGGCCTTGCTTGCTGCGCCCCCTCAGTTAGTGGAGGTCTTACTAACTTTGTTTATACTGTCCTCAGGTTGCGCCACTTCCCATCCCAGTGGAAGACTGCAAAGATCATCCTTATTCCGAAGCCGGGAAAGGACCACCTCTTTCCGCAGAATTATCGCCTGATATCTGTGCTGCCAGCAATCTCAAAAATATTCGAGCGTCTTTTTCTTTCCAGGTTGCAGCCTTATCTAGAGGACTACATCAGACCAGAGCAGTTCGGCTTCCGACGTGGTCATTCGACTACGGTTCAACTCGTTCGAGTTATCAACCAGCTGGTTGATAATCACAATAAGTTCTTATCTTCTGTTGCAGTGTTGCTAGATGTCAGCAAGGCGTTTGACAAGGTATGGCACGAAGGTCTTCTCTACAAGTTGAGCGAGTCTCCTGTACCGGTGGCTGCTGTACACTTGATCCGCTCCTACCTCTCAGGCAGATCCTTCAAGACCTTCGTAGACGGCGAACTCTCCACTCTGCGGCCAATACTTGCTGGTGTTCCCCAAGGCAGTGTCCTGGGACCAGTACTGTATCTGGTTTATACTAACGACTTTCCAACTATTCCAGGTGTAACACTCTCGCTGTATGCTGATGATGCGTTTCTACACTGTAGTAGTTTAAATCCGGCTTATGCAACAAAAACCATGCAGAAACAAATGGACGCGCTGTCCCCGTGGCTGCAGAAATGGCGCATTAAGATAAATGCTGATTCCATCTGTTTCAAGAAAAGGCGTAGAATGACACATGCCGTGGAACTTGACGGGGTGGCTATCCCTTGGAAGCCTACTTCAAGTACCTCGGCATAACGCTGGATAGTCGACTCAACTTCAGGCGATACGTGCAGAACAAGGTCTCCGAAGGAAAGAAAATTCAGTGTTTCCTCTCACCCTAGTTGGCAAGGCGTAGCGCCTTGCCAGTAAAAACTAAACTAACGATTTTTCTGTTAATAGTTCGTTCAGTGCTGATGTACACGTCTACCGCTTGGTGGGCGCTTGCCAGCAAATCCAGCAGGAAACTGCTGGAGACTCTTCAGACTATTACTCTTCGCAGACTCACCCATCAGCCATGGTACGTGAGGAACTCCACCATTCTAGGGTCAGCCGGTATCCCTACCCTAGAAGTTTTTGCTACAAGATGTGCTACTAAACTGTTTCAGGATGCACGCAACTCATGTTATCCTCATATAGCCGAGATCTGCAGGAGACTCGATATCCCGGAAGAGGTAGGCCCCGGCCTGCCGCTATCCTGGACGACCCCGTCGACCCGCTATAGGTTTCTACACGCTGCGACTCCACCAAGATTAACAATAACCAGTTTGCCTTCTTTTCTATTAAGTGAATTTCAGATAGATTTAGCAGTCATTAGGGAATGGCCCCTAGATGCTGCTGACGCTCATTCCCAGTGTTTAATGCGGAGTGTCTCTGTCTGTTATGCATGTACATGCGTGTTGTATTGCCATCTCAGGAGAGGTCGGCAGATACAGATACACTCTTGAGCCTGTGTTCGGTTCAGAGTGACTTCCACTTGGGGGGAGGGCGGTGGTTTAGTGGGTCCAGGAGGATCGAGCCCCATAGTACCTTCTCTAACGAGAGGTCTGCGTAAGTGCATTAACCGTAAAAAAAAAAACATTTTTCTGCAAGTAGTTATTATTTTAATTATTAGAATGCGGGGTTATTGTAGTAAATTTACAGAGACTTGAAGTAAATAATGTTTTGGATCACAATAAATATAGTACCGTATTGTGCTGATACCTTTAAATCTTTTAATTAAGGGTCGGCTCTAGCTGTCGGCCATGTTGGCTCACACTCCATAAGACCAATATTAAATTAAAATCCAAATTTTTCCTTTATTTTTGATCGGAAAATTATAAACGATATGTCATTTTAAAGCTATGGTCAATATGCATGCAAATGGCTTTTTAAAAATTAAGAAAAATATTTTTTTAAATATTTATTAACAATTTAAAACATTGATTTTTAATATTTTTTATGTTGTCACTATTAATTATAGCGAAAAACTACCAAGCCATTCGCCTGAAGAATTTCGTTCCTAAGATTTTGGTATTTTTTTTAAAACACTATTTGAACAATTGCGGGTTTTAAATGGATTTAGGCTGAGCAATGTCCGTGTAACCTACCGCCGCTATAGGGTGATTTCAAATATTTTTTACGTTGTAACTATCAATTATAGCGAAAAATTACCAAGCCATTCGGATGAAGAATTTTGTCCCCAAGAGTTTGGTATTTTTTTAAAAACGCTATTTGAATAATTGCGGGTTTTAAATTTAGGCTGAGCAATGTCCGCGTAACCTACCGCCGCTATAAGGAGTCGCAGGTTGCTTTCTGTTTTACTAGAGCACTAGAGCCGACCCTTAAGTTATACTTTGACAACTAACCGGAACTTTTAATTGGAATTAGCCTGAGCACTGTGCAGTGAAGCTATTTATATGAAATGAATATCGCAAGACATTTTGACCAAATTAGGTTATTTTAACAATTTATAAATCACATTCGAACTTTCTTGCAGTGGAATTATTATTTTATACATAAATTAATACTTAAAATGAGACTGTATTCTACCAAATGTATGAAATAAATTACATGTTATATCAGTCTGCTTTTATTTTTTAGGAATAACCCAGGGGTGCAGAAAATGTTTTAGCACACAAAATTTCCCCAGAACACACTTTTTTTCCCTAAAAATTTCCCCAAAATAGATCGCTATTTGCTACAGATGCGCCAGACTTTAACACAGTTTGTTTATTTATTTCAACATATTTATTGACCTTATGTTTTAATAACTCTACAAAAAAATAATAATAGCATTATTTTTACTTAATTAACTACGGTGAAATTATATATCTACAGTAAAATATCTTCAGATGGTCCCAAAAGGTTTAAAACAAAAAAAAATAGAACTTGATTATTGCTATTTTATTATGTTTAAAAGTAGGCCTATGGCCCGTATTACACTGTAAAATAATTTAAAAAATATGTTTTATAAAAGTTCTTTGACAAAGATCTTTGATAGTGTAATGGGCAATCTTTTATAATATATTTCTTTTATAAAATTTAAGAGGTTGGCATTTTACCTTTTATAAAATGTTAGATACATTTTTACCTTTTAGTGCAAGTCCAAAATGTTTTATAAAAGAGAATAACTTTTCAAATCTTTTATAATAGGTGGATACCATCTTTTATAAAACATATTTTACAAAATATTTTAGAGTGTAACACGGGCCTAATACTTAAGTGGTTAAAACAAAGTTAAATGTTATGTTTAATTAGTTCCAAGTCAATTACCGAATTACCTACCACAGTCACTACTGAAAATCGTCTGGACAGATCGAACGAATTGAAAGAAACTTAAACTTAACAATTACTTTTCATTTGTTACATTTAGTGATCCCGACACGCTACGACTTTTTAACTGTCAAAATCAGTTCTCCCATACCCAAAAACAAATAAACCTTTCCCCTCATTGTATTTTTAAAATGTTGATCCAAAAACGAGACCCCTACGCGCTACGATTTTTTACTGTCAACATCGGTTTTCCCGTACCCAAAAACAAATAAAACGTTACTCCACACTGTATTTTCAAAATTTTGATCAAAAAACGTGATCCCGACGCGCTACAACTTTTTAACTGTCAAAATCGGTTTTCCCGTACCCAAAAACATATAAAACGTTACCCCACCCTGTATTTTCAAAATGTTGAACCAAAAACGAGACCCCGATGCGCTACGACTTTTTAACTGTCAACATCGGTTTTCCCGTACCCAAAAACATATAAAACGATACCCCACACTGAATTTTCAAAATGTTGATCCAAAAACGTTATCCCGACGCGCTACGACTTTTTAACTGTCAAAATCGGTTTTCCCGTACCCAAAAACATATAAAATGATAACCCACACTGAATTTTGATTCAAAAACATGATCCCGACGCGCTACGACTTTTAAATGTCAAACATCGGTTTTCCCGTACCCAAAAACATACAAAACGATACCCCATACTGAATTTTCAAAATGTTGATCCAAAAACGTGAACCGACGCGCTACGACTTTTTAACTGTGAAAATCGGTTTTCCCGTACCCAAAAACATATAAAACGTTACCCCACCCTGTATTTTCAAAATGTTGAACCAAAAACGAGATCCCGACGCGCTACGACTTTTTAACTGTCAACATTGGTTTTCCCGTACCCAAAAACATACAAAACGATACCCCACGCTGAACTTTCAAAATGTTGATCCAAAAACGTGACTCCGACGCGCTACGAATTTTTAACTTGCAAAATCGGTTTTTTTTTTTTTTACACAAAAACATAAAACGATAGCCCCACACTGTATTTTCTTAATTTTGACCCAATATTTTCAAAATTTTGATCCAAAAACGTGACTCCGACGTGCTATGAATTTTTAACTCGCAAAATCGTTTTTTCTTTTGTACCCAAAAACATATAAAACGATAGCCCCACACTGAATTTTCATAATTTTGACCCAAAAATGTGACCTTGACGCGCTCCGCCTCACGCTAGAAAGCTCAAAAGCTTTTCAACTCTCCGCAATAAAATTACGAAGATTTGGGTACCAACAGAAGTTTTCTACGACGTCTGTGAGTGCTTATACCGTGTATACAGGAAAACTGACACAAAAAATCATCGTATTTTTTCAATACTTCGGCATTTTAATGTAAGCCGACGTAATAAAAAATTAGTACGCACATCACATTGTACGCCTTTTACTGATAAAGACTGATTTCGAAATTATGTAAAAGAAAATTAAAAAACATCGGTAATACCTATACATTAAGTATCGTATAATTTTATTTAATATGATTTAATTCTAATTAATATCCAACGAATGTATTTGAACGCCCGTCAAGAATCAGGAAACTGCCATTCATCAAACGGCAGAAAAATATCGTATCGGCGGCTCGGCCGTACGATATTTTGTGCGGTGAAGATTAATGTCGTATCGCGGCTCCACCGTACGATATTTTGTGCGGTGAAAATTAAATAGGAACCCTGTCCGACTTGCAACAGAGAGCAGACAACACACATTGTGTGTGTGTGTTTGTATATGTATCATACAAAGCGATTAAGCTGATCTTTGTTCCCATTCATTTCTTATCTATTTTTCTCCAAAATAATTTTTGTTGGATTTTTCCCCGGCCAAAATTTCCCCAGCCCAGGCCCAATTTCCCCCGAACCTCGTTCGGGCGTTCGGACATATTCTGCAGGCCTGGAATAACCTAGTTATTTTTGTAAACAATTGGGATTATAATTCTGACAAAATATTGAGGTAATCTCTTAACTATATTTTGAAAATTAGCCAAACGAATTATGGATTGATCAGATGAATGTCTTTAAAGTCTGTCTATTTACCTTCGTAATACTGTAGTAGTAACTATTTAGTCAAACTTGTAGGCACTAAATACAAATTTTGCATTAAATTGGTGAGTGTTTAGCTATTACACTAATAGTAAGGAGTAGATTAACTTATTTTGAATTTGTTGGTGGATAGGTCTAAACATCTCAAATTTAATTATACAGGGTGTCCCATAAGTCAAGTGCCAAACTTCGGGGAATGGTTCTGTGGGTCAAAATAAGAAAACAAGTTCATATAAACAGAGACCCAAAAACACTTCGTTTTCTAGATATCCGCCATTTTGTTTTTTGTACAAAACGAAATTCTTATCTAGAGAACGGTTTGACTAATTGAGTTCAAACTTGACATGAAGTTTAACCTAACAATGATATATCTCAAGAAAAATAAGCTTTTAACCCTAGATTACTTATGTCAAATTTTGTCACGGGATTACTTATGTATCGTAAATTTGATTAGGCTACTAAAATTTTTACTGTACGGTACTAAAATAATTTTGTAATTATTTTTTAAATTCTAATTGTATCCTAGCATATTTTAAGGAAATATATTTTAAAAAGAAGAGTTATACATCAAACTATTCAATAAAAAAAAAAGAAAAAGCAGACTACTTTTTATTTTAAAATAAAAAAAAGAAATTTGAAAAAACAATTAAAAATTGTATACAAATTTTTTATATATTTTTTTAACACATACTTTGGTAAATATTTGAGTTGTACTAAAATTTTGGAGTAAAATTCAAAAGTTTTTTTTATGGGTTTGGTGGATTGATTAAAAAGATACATTGTCACTTATGTATTGTAAAACTGACTATGCGAGCTCAAGAACTAAGGATGCGTACTACTTGTGACAGCGAAACTGACATCTGTGGTTGGAGGGGGGAAGGTACTGGGAGGGGGTTAATAACACGCACCTCTTTTGTCAGATACTGCGACTTTGCAAATGGTGCATCGTTATTTTCGCGAAACATAAGTAATCTAGGTTTAAATCCAATCATAAGTTTCAAAATGGCGGCTGTTTGAAAATTTCAAACCTTAATTACTCAAAAACCGTACTTTTTAACAAAAAATGTTGAAATTTTTTTGTAGCCCTTTTGATTCCATTTTGGATGGTGAAACTGTCAAAACAATTGCATAAAGGATAGTAGTTAAGTTATGTGTAATAATTGGTTTGTTCAACCCTGCATCCTACACCAACACAGTAATACTACAATATTGTATGTACATTTGCTGTCATTATCTTTAACTTGCGACTGCATTGAATTAATGAGTGTGGTCACTTCTTCAATCACGCACAACTGTGATTTCTTAGCGTTTTCATCTACTTCGGACTAAAATTTGTTTTCCCAAAATTGTATCACCTTCCAATGGAGAAAGTCACCATGAAGCCACATGAAATAAGGTTGTTTAAACTGACGTACTGTGTCATCTTAACGTTCATCTTAACATTTTTTGTAGTCCACACATCAAAGGAATGATTGATGACATCGTAACATATTTTTTGGCACTGAATTCTTCTATTAATTGTAAAAACGGCTTTAGAACTAAAAATAAATCGTAGAATTTAGCCCACTCTGTGCCCAATAGCTTTTCAGGAACTCGTACTGAAGTCAAATCGACTATAGTTAACAAGGAAAATAAATTTTCATTTTTTTAAATGGCTCTTCATTTACTCCATTGTTAAAATAGTAGAGTGAACAACGCATGGGTGGTGGCATTTTTTTTTAAAATTCTCTGTATCAGCTGCCTTCATATAAGAGATGTTATCAGTAACAACAGTTGTAATTTTATACAAAATCTTCTACTCAGTAATGTATTTGCCAATGTGTTTGATGTTATATACGATTGTAGAACTTCTGTTGTCGCTAAAACTGAAGAACACAATTTGAACTCGTCAATACAGTACACTGATAAACTTGGGTGCAATTTTGTTGTTTGCAATTGCCCTTCGTCTGTAGTTAAGGCAACATAATCAACATGTTGGAATACGACTGAAATCAGTTCTTTTAATGAACTTATTCCTTTAGAACATTAAAACAAAAAAATATAATTGAAATGATTTAGGCATGATGATTTAGTCAAAAATCGAATATTATTTTATAGATTTTTTATTTGAATTTTATATAAATTGATTATTAGAAATAATATTAATGATGTAGGCCTATGTATGCATAATCTATGACAGTATATTTATTGAATGCAGAACTGATACTGTACTCAGAGAGAAATTATAGGGATGGCTGTAATATATTGATTTATCGGATATATCGATCTCGATATATTGGTAATATTGATATACAATAGTCCCACTATTCCCAAAATCCATCTATTCCGAACAGAGTGCAGAAAAAATACCTATTTTTTTAAACATAAAAACAGGAGAAAATAAAAAGACGTTCGTGAAAAAAAGTACATTTATTGTTATACAAATAAGTTAAATAGAGACATACATAGAGCCTAAGCTTGATGAAAACGCCTGAAACCAAATTGGAATGAAAGCTGGTTTTGTTTCCTTCACATTTTCCATCCGTTTTGCGGGGAGGAAGTTACCGAAACAAGCATCATGTGAAAAGCATACCGGGTCCGTCAGGAAGAAGGAAGGATTAGATACATCTAAGCACTAGTAGTGTTGTTGCCACCTGCGTTCATCCGCTTTTCTCCTCCGTTTTCGTTATTTTGAACAAATTTGTTTTCGATCTTTTTTCAAGACGATGCAGTACTAACGGACAGACTTCAGGATGACAAAACGGATAGTTGAACAACCTATCTCTCCCCTTCCATTTTTAGAAAAAAATAGAATCATAACGCAACAGAAGAAAAAAACGGATGGTGTAACCTACACTAAGGTGAGGTCAAGAGCATTTATTTATTTTATTTTCAATGGCAATGCCAATAAATCCATATATATATACAAAATGGTGGATATTATAACAGCACAATATAACATAATAAACATAACAGATGCAGAATATAATACAGTTATAATAACAGCAAAAACACAAAACAGGAAAGTACAATTAAATAGACTATTGCAGATAACGATAAGATGCACAAGATACAAAACAACACAATAATACAACAAACAACAATCAATGGATATTGAGGTATTTAAATTTCCTTTAAAAAAAAGGAAGACTATTATGGAAGAAGTCGACCTCAGCAGAGACGGAATTTCCCAGGCTATGAAATCTAGCAATCGGGCCAGACGTCAAGTAGTTCGTTCTGTAATAGCTGCGATGAAAAAGTTCCGTAGATCTCGTGGGTCCTGGAGTTCTCAAATTTATTCTTCCCAGAAGATCTCTTGATGGACAATCAATTGAACCATTGAGAAGTCTGAAGAGGAAGATCAAGTCGACACAATCGAAGCGAACTCCAAGTGGCATTTGCCGCATCTACGTGTGATATGAGTTCAGTTTTAGCGCTCATCTCCTTCTCGCTTTCCACCGAGCCGATAGCCACTAGCAGATGTCCCAGCACTTAATTTACACCTTAACAAGTCAATACGTTGATACTATTCATGAAATCAGCCTATTCTGAATTCCCGCTAAAACAAACCGTGTTCGGTCCTAATTAGTCCGGAATAGTAGGACTCTACTGTATATGCCAAAATATCGAAACCTCCACAGTATTTTTGCTTATAATAACATAATATAACCTTTCTTGCAGGGATTAAAATATTGTAGTCGGTGTTATTTGTAGTTACGCTGAGACTGATTCTCATCCTGTGAGCGATGTTGGCTGATCGAACTCCTTTCTCCCCCACCAGCCAGTTAGATCTAGAACTTTTAAACAACATTTTGTGGTCTTGTGTTTTTATGTATTTCTTTTCATATAAGAAGAATTTTCATACAAATGTAACATGGTTTATTAAATATTTATTATGATGGATTTAGTTTCCAACATTATTTTATCGTAACATTTATAAGTAGGCCTATTTCGTAGTAAAAATTATTAAATTTATTTATTTTCTGCTTCGGTGTTGTCACATGTTGAAGGCTGTTTGCTGACAGTTTATTAACAAGGCAGATTGGGCAAACGCATGCTTGTTGTTTGATTGAAAATATTTTCTAATTCCCCAAACATAATATCAAATTTATGTTTAGTTTTCAATTTAAATTCACTATCAGGATCTTAAAACTACATTTAGAAAATTTGTTTTATTAATAAATCTAAAACATTAAAAAATATGCAAAACAAATTTAAACTTCTTTCGATATTCGAACACTGATATTTTTAGGTATCAATTCATGAACTTGCGGTATAACAATAATACGATAAACAAAATTTGCCATCACTAGAAATATACATCTAATATTATAAAAACATTGAGCTAGTATTTTTAGGAATTATAAAGCGTAAATGAAATATATATTTGTGATCAGTTAAAAAATTAATAAATAAGAAGTCTTTTGATAAAACTATTTGATTTGTTTTATTTGTAATAAATTTGTTTAAAACTTTAATACAAAATTTAGGCTACAAAATGATGCTATTTCAATTAACGTAAATTGAATAAACACTTGTACAGTAAGTTAAAACTCTTAAAGTTAATTCATATTTTCTACTTCTACGTAGAATTTACCTGGGTAGCCTTTTTATATAATTATAAACACTAAATAAAACTATTGTTTTTGAAACGGTAACTTAATTGACACTTTATTTGCATATTTTGATGACAATTTCACTCTTCTGATGTTTGAACCATCAAAATAATGCCCATCATCGTAGTCTTCCAGATTAGGTTTTTGTACCCAAAATGCACTGTTGAACTTATATTGTTTTTTTCGTGCTTCATCAGTGACATTGCTATGGTCATAGATACACTGGAACAAATAACATCATAGGTGAGAGCTTAAAATAAAATACTGTTAGTAGTTGATTATGTAAATAATTTATACAATCTTTTCCTCTAAA
>JAGFPH010002455.1:85484-116266 GCA_018207615.1 Philaenus spumarius | reverse complement strand
AAAACTTAAATAGCATCTTTTCATTAGTTGGAATTGCCAAATCTACATTCGATATCTATTTCAGTAAAATGAAGATTTTCATATTTAATATCTACCTACATAAATGCAAACTGTATTGCCTAAATTTAGTTAAGTACATAATTCAAACATCCACCTTAAGGGTCGGCTCTAGTAAAACAGAAAGCAACCTGCGACTCCAGCGTAGCGGCGGTAGGTTACGCGGATATTGCTCATCCTAAATCCATTTAAAACCCGCAACTGTTCAAATAGCGTTTTTAAAAAAATACCAAACTCTTGGGGACAAAATTCTTCATAAGAATGGCTTCGTAATTTTTTACTATAATTAATAGTTACAAAGTAAAAAAATATTTTAAATCACCCTATAGCGGCGGTAGGTTACACGGACATTGCTCAGCCTAAATCCATTTAAAACCCGCAATTGTTCAAATAGCGTTTTAAAAAAAATACCAAACTCTTCTGGACGAAATTCTTCATGCGAATGGCTTGGTAGTTTTTCGCTATAATTAATAGTAACAACGTAAAAAAATATTAAAAATCAATGTTTTAAATTGTTAATAAATATTAAACAAAATGTTTTTCTTAGTTTTGGAATAAAAGCCATTTGCATGCATATTGGCCATAGCTTTAAAATGACATATCGTTCATAATTATCCGATCAAAAATAAAGGAAAATTTTGGATTTTAATTTAACATTGGTCTTATGGAGTGTCGGCCAACATGGCCGAGAGCTAGAGCCGACCCTTAACTTATCTTGCTTAGCTCTTGTCTCCTTCTCTTGATATATTTGCATTTGTTATGCTAACTTGTTACAAATATAATTATATAATACTACTTTTTATCAATTGAATCAATATAGGCCTAATATTATAGCGTTATTGTTTTTGTTACTATAAATAAGTTTGCATTAGGATATCTCACCGTTTTAAAAAACATAGCCAGAAGTTATAACTTACAGTCACTAGTCATAGTATATTTACCACCATTCAACAGTACAATGTGATTAGCTTAGCAGCACTACTCAATTTCCTAACTAAACGTAAGGTGTCCTACAGTAAATTTACACCTTGTTTCCAATTAAATTTGCAACATTAGTATTTTTCTAGTTACTAAATGTCAGCGAAATGTGTAGTTCTTTTAGTTCAGTCCAAGCTGTTCATAATGGGACATTAAGCTAACTATCATGAGCCTGAATTTTGCCTATTTTCCAACTTTTTCTTATAATTTCTATAGTTAATAAGTTCTGGTTTAAGTTTTTAAAGTTAATAAAGTGTGTAGTTTCAAAATAATAATATATATAAAAAAAGACACTTTCCAAGGTCACCAGTACCAAAAATAGTACAGCCTTACATTCCTTATTGTCAGGACCTAAGCTAACCTAACCTGTTAGTAGGCAATTTATAGCAAGGTAATGAAGGAATATGTATAATATTGTGCCTATTTATATACGTGGTACTATTTAAAAAAATCAATTGAAGACAGAAATCACAGGCAGGTTTGTATAACTTACATGTCTACAAGCTTTCCCACAACAACTGCCTCTCAAAAAATGCCTGAGTCTTGTTATAACCTTTTCATTTGAAATAGGGTCATTATAACTAAAGTGACCTTTTTTTATAGCTTTATTGTGATTGTCATGAATTGCCTTTTCCTCCTCAGTCAGTAAATAAATTTTAATCTTCCTTCCAAACAATTTTTCTTGTTCCCAGAATAACTGTCTTTTATTTAGATGTTCCAGGTTAATAGTTGTCGTTTTATTAAAAGCAACCAAGCCAAAATCACAAGGTAAGCAATTTAACCTCAATATTTGTTTTGGAAATTGAAACACCAACATTCCCACACCCACAACCACAATCCTATACTCTAATACGAGCAATGTCTGTTGGTTTGTTTGTGTGTTTGTACGAGCAATCTCGAGATCCAGCGGAAGGATTTTGCTGAAACTTTGGGATTAGAGGCTTTTGGGACTAAAAAATCGATTGGTGAAAACCACTACCTCAGGAAAACTCGTATTTTTCTGAAAAACTCATTTGAAAATTGAAAATTTTTAACATTGGGGTTATGTAATTTAAAATCAATAGGATACATATGACAAACATCAGCTGTTTCCTATAATATTTCCATCAGCTGTCTCCTATAATTTTTATTTTTTTTTTTTGTCTTAAAGGTTAGAATTGTTTTAAGCTTGAAATCAGCTGACCCGTGCTAATATTTCGCGAGTTATGAGTAGGCCTACAAAACAGTACTTACCTGATTTGTATTTACATACATTTTCCTATAAAAAAAAACACAATTAACAAAAATACCGAGTAATGCTCGGTCGCCCAGGTACTAATAATTAAGTAAAGTTCTTTTTAGAGCAGTAGGTAAACAAAAGTCAGGTGACATCCAGCTGTAAGATATGATATGTATTTTATCATTGTTATGTTTTATACTACCTCTGAGACAAGGTCACTAGATAGTAAAGGTTGCCTCATTCGGGAAATATCAAAAAAAATGGAGTGGGGGATGTGACGTAGTTGTAGTAAAACTACATACATCTCCCATGGTAGTGGCGTTTTTTTACTACAATAACGTCACGGGACAGGGGGTTCGAGTTTGTTTACATGACTATGAGGCAACCTTTACTATCTAGTGACCTTGCCTCTAAGCAAGGTCAAGAGGTCAAGGCTTTGATTATAGAAATATAGATAGACCCTATATATACTAGCTTCTATAATCTATACCAGCGACCAAGAAATACTATAGACTGGCCAAGGTCACTAGGTAGTAAAGGTTGCCTCATAGTCATGTAAACAAACTGGAACCCCTCCTGTCAAGTGACGTCATTGTAATAAAAAAACGCCATTACCATGAGAGATGTAGTATGTAGTTTTACTACAACTACGTCACATCACCCACTCCACTTTTTTTGATATTTCCCGAATGAGACAACCTTTACAATCTAGTGAGCTTGCTTTCGTTTTAACGTCTATCGGTCTATTCATAGTGCATAGATTCAATATACTTGTTAGGGCATATCTTGCAAGTATACTAATTTTTACTCTTGAACAATCTGTGGTGTAGATTTGGTCTCGAAAAAGTCAAAGTCCTATTGACTGTGTTCGTAACTTCGTATGTATTTTGTATGGTGTGTAGGTTTAGTTAGGATAGTGGTACAGTTACAGACAGTTAGTTCTTAGTTCTGTATTTGTACTGTGGTAGTGGTGTTATGTCAAACGTGTCACATTTAGTTTAGTAACATGGCAATCGACACACGTATTGATGATTTAATTAAAAGTGTTAGTTTACATAATTTCCGTTCGCCTATATTTCACGGAACAATTCTGCCGTTCGTCTTTTTGTATGTGTCTTGGTTTTATTTATGGATTTTTGTTTATGGTCTTCAAGAATTTAGTGAGGCCGGTTTTGTAGGGACAGCAGTAATAGGCTTGGTACAAATATTGGGTTATCTATGTTGCTATTGGTCAGTACACGTGCATTGTTTCCTTACGTGTAAAAATGTAAGTACCCTATTAGAGTGTTTAGTTTATCGTTACATTTAATAAGAAAGGTACCCTAGAAATTAAATTGTGCTGAATTGCTTTACCACTTTTCTCTCGGCTAGTAATAGACCTTATGTTAGACCAGGACTTCACTGCTAATAGTTTCTTTTGGTAGTCTTTTAGCCCCAACTTAGTTAAATTTTGGATATCTAAGAATTATTCTCAAACTTTAAAATTTTCTAATACATTTAACTCATGTAATAGTATCATATGGGGATGATTCTAATCAATCAAACATTAAGGCTGGGTTGCATCAACCGGGATCAAATACCTAGATCAGTAAATCCTGGATCAATTATTTGATCCAGGTATGGTGCAATAGAAACAACCCATCAAATACAACTTTGATCCTAGATCAAAACTGATCCTGGTTGGCGCAACTCAGCCTAGATGGCGTAACTTTACTATTTGACCCTAGCCTAATATTTTTGCAGACATTGATGTTGTTTTACATTCTACTGTTAAATGTTGAATACAGGTAAACATACTGTGACTAAATAGGTTAGGTTAGAACCTTTTAGGTATTTTTTTAATTATTGTTTTTGCATTTCTGTTGCCATAGGTTAGCCTAGAGTCGAATAGTAAAGTTGCGCCCTTTAAATTGCCCTCAGTAATTTGTTTAAACTTGTGTAGGCCTGTGCCATATTTATTTGTTGTTTTTCCATAATGATGTGGCTTAAACATCTAGTCGGTGTGAAAATCTCCTTTGTAATCAAAGTTAGTTAAGGTCTTTGTGAAAAAATAATAAGAAGGGAACATGCAGTGACAGGTTGGGTAAATTTATTATTTGATCCTTGGCTGATATTTTTGCAGACGACGACGTTTTACATTCTACCGTTAAATGTTGAATACAGGTAAACATACTGTGACTAACGACTGTAAGTTAGCACTTTAGGCTATTTTTTATTATTGCATTTCTGTTGCCATAGGTCAGCCGAGGGTCTAATAGTAAATTGCGCCGTTGGGTCAAATTATATATTTACAGGTATTAGCTTAGTCCATTTGTGCTATGTCACTCCCAATGGAAACTTTCACTTTTAATGGTTTCAAGCTAAAAAAATTTGTGGCCACTAAAAAGAAGTAAGTTAGGTATATTTATTGCCTTCTTCTAGAAATTTCTTACTCTAAAATTTTGCAATTTGCTATGCTGTAATGACTAATGCATGTCTATGGCTAATTGTGCATGCCACGTTGACCAAATAAAGTGTGAATTTTGTTTTTCATATTCTGAAAATATTGGTATTTCACATTCTGTTGTTATCTTTTGTTACGATAACCCTATTGGTTGTTTATACGCTAAGACTATGCCCATTCTTGTAGAGTGTGAGTTTTGCCAAACATTTTTTTTTCCTTCTAGGCCTATACCTTTTACGGCTTTATTGGCTTATGCCAATAGGCTTTGCTTATAATCATGAAGCCTAAAACACTTTATATGATACATAAAAAGTTAATAAAAACGCTTGTATTACATTTATCCACTTATATATAGAGGCTCAGTTCCACCATTAACAAGGGTTTCATTTATTTTAAAACGAATAGGTTAATATCTGTGTAGGTGTAGGACAATTACAAGGGTGCACAACATAAATTAGAAATTTAGTAGAGATATCTACATGGGTGATCATAGCAACGTTTAATACAAATTTTATTAGTTAAAACAGTAAACTAAATTAACAAGATATAAAAAGTATAGTAGGAATACACTTAAAAGGTAATCTTCTTACCTGAGGTCCTTCGGGTAAACAGAAAAGGTTTGACCTTGTATGCATAAAACCCATGATCCAGGATTAACAGAGAAAAGATTTAACCCCTTGATGAGCATTATCGACGTTTAGAGTTTTCGTTCAGTTAGCATCAACGTTTTTAAACGTTCTATGATATTATCATGTCCTATGATGTGCTGCCATCTATGCATTATTTTTCATAACTTTCTTATCTGGCAACACTGCACACAGTCTGACAGCTCTGCACTGCACATATTCTGAAACAGCTGGCGTTTCTAATGCACAAAAGATGTGTTTGCGCAGTATGCTATTATGATTCTGTTTATAATGCAGTGAGTTGTAACTAACCTCAAAGTATATATTAGTGATTTTAGCGATAATTTTAATTTTATATTAGTGATTTTAGTGATAATTGTAAGGATTGTATAATATATTTTGTAAGTAACTTTTTCCAAATAGTAAATTTGTGTTTTCGGAATATTATGGCTAGGCCCAGGCCGGCGTTTGGAATATCTGACAAAGAAATAGGTGAACTTATAACTGAAAATGAATCTGATTACACATATAGTGATTCTGAAACAAGTGAAGATGTGTTTGAAGTGTTTGAAAATGAAGAAATAAATACAATTTCTGAAGACCTAAGCCTAAAATTTTCTTCTTGGTCTCAAAATGCGAACTTTCAACCTGTGTTATCACATTTCAATGACAGTAAATCAGGTATAATTGCCAGTGTTGATTTACCAGATAACTTATCAGAAAGTGATTGTTTTAAAATATTTTTTGACAATGACTTAGTTCAACATATTGTGGGAGAAACAAACCGCTATCATAGGTAGGCTATGTAACTGAACATTTTGAAATTGCAGAAAACTCTAAACTGAAATTGTGGACTCCAACTAATGTGTCTGAAATGTATACTTTTTTTGCAACCCTTATGTTGATGTCATTTGCAGTGAAAAATCGTGTCAAAGATTATTGGTCAACCGAACCTTTGCTTTCTACCCACTGCATTTCCAAAAATCTTTTCTCAAAATCGGTTTCTATTATTACTAAGATTACAACATTTTAGTAATAATAAAGATAATCAGAATCAAACTAAACTATTCAAGTTAGATGTTATAATTCAATCAATAAGGAAAAAAATTAAAACTGTTTTTTATCCCTTCAAAAAAGTTTGTATTGATGAAAGTGTTGTAGTTTGGAAAGGCAGGTTAGGTTTCAAACAATACCTCCCTAAAAAACGGCATCGATTTGGAATAAAACGTTTTGTTCTATGTGATTGTGAAACTGGTTATATTGTAGACTTTCTTGTGTACACTGGAAAATCAGAAACAAATAATGTTAGTAGTTTTGGTGTTTCTGGGGATGTAGTACTAGAACTTTTACAGCCATACATGGGAAATGGACATGTATTGTACACTGATAATTGGTACACGAGTCCAAATTTATTTCACTTTCTACATGAAAATAAAATTGGAACTTGTGGAACAGTCAATCCAAAAAGAAAAGAAATGCCCAAATTTCCAAAAGTTTTGAAAGGACATTATTCAACAGCAAACACTAAAATTTTACTTGCAGAAAAATGGCACGATAAGAGAGATGTTCATATGCTTTCAACGGTGCATTCACATAAAATGGTTCAAGTTAACAAACGTAACTACAAAGGGGAAGTTGTTGTAAAGCCTGAAAGTGTTTTGGACTATAACGAAAACATGGGTTTGGTTGACAAGACAGATATGCTTCTTTCTTACTATGACTCTGCTAGAAAGACAGTGAAGTGGTACAAGAAACATTTTTTTCATGTAATAAACATGTGCCTACTGAATGCATTTGCCTTGTACAGAATGAAAACAGGTAAGAAACCTAAGTTTCCTGATTTCAAATTTAGTTTAGTGCGACAACTTTTAGAAGAATTTTCTACTGAAAGGATCGCAAAACATGGAAGGAAATCTTTATTGCCAACTGAAAATCCTCTATGACTTACTGCCCGACACTTCATTTCTCCAATTCCTCCCACAGAAAAAAAAAGCAAGGCCACAAAGAAGATGTTATGTGTGTGCAAATACCAGCAAAAGCCTACAAAAGAGAAGTGACACTACATGGCAATGTAAAGAATGTGACATTGGCTTGTGTGTGCATCCGTGTTTCGAAATCTACCATACTATAGTAAAATTCAACTCAGAGTGAGGCGGAAGTTCAAGCCTCCCGAGGGGGAGACTCATTAGCACGGTCGACTGGTTTCCGCTCCACTCCTACCTGAATTTTAGTTTTTTATAGTAGCGTTATGCAAACTTTTTTTATAACAAGAAAATATAAAAATAAATCACATAACGTTGTGTATCGCGGTCGTCAGTTTATTTTGATACCAAATTTGAAGTAAATCGGTAAATGTTGAGTAATTAAATGGCGTAGTTTTTAATGTAACTAAGAACTAAAGCTATGCCATTTAATTACTCAACATTTACCGATTTACTTCAAATTTGGTATCAAAATAAACAGACGATCGTGATACACAACGTTATGTGATTTATTTTTATATTTTCTTGTTATAAAAAATGTTTGCATAACGCTACTATAAAAAATTAAATTCAGGTCGGAGTAGAGCGGAAACCAGTCGACCGTGCTGACCCTCGGTAGGCTTGAACTTCCGCCTCACTCTGAGGTGAATTTTACTAAAAACACCTGTTTTAGAATTAATAATATGTATGTTTAGAAATAGTACAGCTTTAAAAAGATTTTTTAACCATTTATTGAAAAAAAAATTTTTTCTCCCTGGGGTAAGAAATTTGCAAATCAATTCGCTCATCAAAGGGTTAAGAGATCTAACGTAGGGTACTAAAATACAATTGTAGTGATTTTAAGTCAAATTCCGTTGATCGAAATTATAAATCCCTCTTTATTAGTCCTAGGAACTCTTTACCGCTTTTAGAATATTTGAACTACCGGATTGTAAGATATCTTTTAGTAGAAAGGGAGGGTGGCAATTTTCCTTTCTTAGGTTGTTAATCAGCTGAATTCTCTTTGCATTATATGCACTACTCTCAAAAATTACATGTTGTAAGGTTTCTTGTTAATCTATAGAACATTCCCTACAGAGATAAGGGATAATTACTTTATCTATGCGATATAGATATGAATATGTGTTGGCATGTCCAAATCTTAATCTGCACAACGTTACTATAATGTTACGCCTCCAGTTACAACCGTTAAACCACGGTACTTTAATTATTGTTGGTTGTAAATCCTTGTACCACAATGCTTTATTTACATTACCAAAATTCTCTACAACCAGCTTATTTTGTAAATACTTTAGGTGCCATATGATATTTCTCTTAGGTAGGCCTACAACACAGTCTGTTGTGAGTCCGTCGTTAGCTGCTCTTTTTGCTAATTTATCCACGAACTCATTCCCTGACAAACCTACATGCCCTGGGATTCATTGCAAGACTATTTCAATGCTGGGGGTTTTTAATAATATGTCTAAAATATTAAATACAAAGGATTCTTGGGAAGTAATGGGTTCTGCAAAATTAAAGAAAGGGTTGGATGGGTGATCTAGTTTTAAGGGCGCCAAAATCATAAATACGTGGACATGGCTAATCTGCACCAACTTTGCAGAGTAAAATATCTTCACAATTAGCTTTTAATGGATTAGTTTTTTGTTGACCGAAGTCAAAACTGCCAATTACAATTTAATTTATCTTAACTTAAATATATTTTAATTAAAATCAAGATCCATTTTTAAAAAAATATAGTAATATCACTTGATATATGACCTAATTAAAGAAAATGTAGGCTTATGTCTTCTATTGATAAGTAAACAAAGATTTTAACAAAGACTCTAATCTTTATTATCCTTAATTAAACATAGGATTAAATCTCTAAACAAATTTAAATTCATGTAGGACTAAGCTTAATAATAAATGTTAACTTATTAAACTACATGCTTAGAAGGTAGGCTATTATTTATTTTAATACAAATTAGCATTTAAAGCAAAACGGTTTTTGCTATTTTTTTAAATAATCTGCATTTTTTATGTTGGTATTAACAAATTGGCTGCCATTGGTATAAATTACTGTCATGTCCCATTTTTATTTTGATGTTTAGGCCTAAATGTCTCATGAGAACTTCTTTGAGAGAGACAATTTCCAATATCATCTCTTATTGTGCACTTTATTTTTTCAAGTAGGTCTGCTTTACATATCTCTGTAGTTAATTTGTCTATCCTAAGCCTGATTGTAAGAAAAATTTGTTTATTTGTAATCCCTTCCATATTACACTAAAAAAGTCTTATTTATTAAATAATTACATAATTAATTTTGTTTTAAAAAAATACATTAACCTAACCTATTCTACCTTCAAACACATGCACCAGGGCAGAATTAACACTCCCACATGATCTGTTTCTGTTAAGTTTTTTATTTTATCTGTCCCGCCTTTCTTTACCTTTCTGCCACAGTTCCCTCACAGCTTCACTAACAGGGTAAATTATTTGTCATATGTCTGCCAGTGAGTGAGAACGTGTAGTATTCATTAGAAAATATACGAGGTCTGTCTAAAAAGTTCAGTGATTGGTATGAACAGAATGTAGGCTACATTAGAAATACCTTTATTGGCCTTCGAAATACTCTCCACGAGACACAACGCACTTCTTACAAAGTTCGTATAGCGCCTCAAAACTGTAGGAGAAGTCTTCATGTAGAATTTTTTTCAGAATTGCCGTCACTTGGTTCTGAATCTCTTCGATTTCCGCAAAACTTGATAATTCTAAGGCCTTCTTAAGATGTGGGATAAAAAGAATCAGCAGGTGCCAGATCTGGAGATTACGGCACTGGGTGTTGCAAACTGTCACAGGACACTGAGTCAAAAATTGGCGTACAATGATGCAGGAATGTGATGGCGCATTGTAACATGCAGTAACATCCAATTTCACAAATTTTGCGTTTGCCCAATTCTTCATGGACGATGGCCCCTCACTGTGTCTTTGCTATACCAACTTCTTCTGCTCTTAATCGCAGAGCCAATCACCAATCTTTTGTTAGCATCGCTCAGACACATTCAATGTTTTCCGGCATCCTGCTTGTGGATGGTCATCCTGAGCGTGATTCGTCCTCCACCGATTCTTTGCCAACGCAAAAGCGTGCAAACCAATCATACACACATTTCCTACTCACAGCATCCTGCCCGTGCACTTGCACCAAAACGTCTCATGGGTTTCTGTCACCGTTTTACCCAATTTGAATCAGAACTTGATGTTGTGTCAATGCTCCGTGGCTTTTCGACTCACACTACTTGCAACACTCTGTTGCGCAATGACTGTAAAAGTACTAGAAGCCTCGAGCAATTCCCGACAGATGGCAGGTCCAGACATGCTCATGTCTGCGTACGCATGCACGCGAGCTGTTTCAAGCGTTGAATACCAATATGTTAGACAATTTACTGAACTTTTTAGACAGACCTCATATAGCCTACTCTGCACATGTATTTCTAAATAATCGAAACATAGTTTTGTTCTTTCTTCGAGTTTCTTTTGAATTGTGATATAACATTTTCCTTCAGCTTCTACTTTATGAGGTATTTTCTGCTTCATTAATAAATGGTTTAGAAAGAATCAAAGTCTCTTCCATAGTAAAATTGCAAATTATGTAGGCCTACTAAAACTGTAGCTGGAGGAAAAATGTTGTGTGTCTTACAGGAAGAAAGTAGTATCTAACATGAGCTTGTGCGGAACATTAGCTTTCGGAGCTACAAATTGACACTTTCCTCCTTTAAAATGCAAATAACTAATATTATAGTTTGTGTAAATATACGGGCTGATTTTTAACATTTTTTCTGAGTGGCCTTCCCATCAGTCTTTATTTAATTTTTGAAAACTAACTTGTACGTAGGCCTTACGGCTTGGTCTCATATTTTGTTGTGGTTGCTGTTTAATATAATTTTATATTTTTCAGATACAAAATCCATTACAAGCACAAGTAGCGAAAGTTGTTCCTACTGCAAACAATGGATTTCCTGAACTGGTCAAGTTGCAGCATTTTAAAGTAAGTTTTATAGGAACATTTGAACTTTGTTCTATGAGTGTTGTAAAAAGTAGATTCAACTAGATAATGTTGCTAGTTAGAATGTATGGTATTGTAATTAATTCTAAGTGGATTGTATTATTTAATAAATGAGTAAGCTGTTCAGTTTATAGCGTCGGTTCATCGTTGTTGGATCCCAAGCAGTCATGATAGCCTTGTAGATTCGATATTTGTTGCTTTACAGTTTCACTAATTACACTGTTTGTTTAAATAAAATACTAAATTACCGGATTTAAGTAAATGAATAACTTGGAATAATAAGTAATTAAATTTAGTTCATGAGGCATAAGAGTTCAATTCAATTTTATTTGTCTGTTGACAATTTTACATTGCATAGACATGTCCACATTATATAGAATAGAATAAATTAATTACAACACAGTAATTTTAAAAAACAAACAAAAGAAATCCATAATAGAACCGTGTTGTAAAAGCAACCCTAACAGGTAAAAAACCCTTTTTTATTCTATTCTATTCTAAAAGGAGTTTGCCACCAAGAGTTGTCGAAGACTTCTCTTAAAGGCTTTCTGGTTTTGGATAATTTTAATTTTTTGTTGGAGTTTATTAATAAGTGTAACTCCTGCTTGAGAAGGAAGTTTTTTTATACTTTTCAAGTCTGTGCTGTCTTATCCGTAAGACTTCTTCCTGCCTGGTATTGTGATTATGTACATCTTTACTTAATATTGGAATACATTTAAATTTTATGAAACAAATTGTTTGGAAGAGGGTGAGCGTGAGTATTTCCAACTTCTTGAAAGTGCTTTTACAGGATTCCAACTTTTGTAGACCTCCTAGAAGCCTCACAGCTTTTTTTTTGCATTACAAATAGCCTTTGCACATTTTGCAATGACGAGTCTCCTCACAGTAAGACTCCGCAGCCCGTAGTAGGCTTTTTTTTAAAGTACCAAGGCTACCAAATGATTTCAGATTTCGTAATACAAAAATTCCTGAACACAACTTTTGAAAAATGCTATCAATATGACTATCCCAGCATAATTTACTGTCAACAATCATACCCAGTAACTTTGCTGACTGTGTCTCCTCGATTTCGGTCTCATCCAACAAAAGGGATGGTCCAATTTTATTATTTTGGTTTTTTAGTCTGAAATATATCAAACTCAGACTGGTTTTCCTAGAATTAATCAATAAATTATTCTCAGCCAAGGACTGGCTTGTGACATTAGATTCTTCGAATGACTTTAATTCCAGTTTTTCTATGGAATCTGCTTGAAAGAGAATAGTTGTGTCATCTGCAAACTGTATTACCCCTTATCAACGCTTGTTTGGGATGATAAGTCATTAATTATAATAGAAACAATATAGGCCCAAGAACAGATCCCTGTGAGACACCATAGTTCAGTTGAGCCAGGCCAGAAAGTTTTCCTGCAACTTCTACACAGAGTGACTTTCCAGTCACAAAGGATTTAAGCCATGACAATGAATGACCCCTAATTCCATACATTTCCAAATTATAAAAAAAGTCTTTCATGACTTTTTGCCTTGGAGAGATTCAAGAATACTCTAACTACTTTTTTTGCATCTAGGGCCTCATCTATATAGTCAATAAGACTTGTTAATTCATCTATGGTCGATCTCCCTTTCCGGAAGCCAAACTTATTTCTGGATATGATATTGAACTTTTCCAGATAATTTATCAGTCTAACTAAAAACAATTTTTCAAAAATTTTGCTGAATGTTGGCAGCAAAGCTATGGGCCTGTAATTGCCAACATCCTTCTTGTCAACACCTTTGAATAATGGATAAATTTTCGATACTTTTAATTGGTTAGGAAAAACACTTTCAAGAAAAGAAGAGTCAACCAATTCCGATAGTGGCTCAATTAGTTTGTGTGAACATTTTTTTATGAGCCACGATGACACTCCATCCATATCCGTTGTTTTTTAATTTCCTTATCACTTCAGCCACTTCCCCACCAAGCACAGGTAGCAACACCATCGATGACACAGAGCAACTGTGATTCACCGGCTTTGATGGAGGATTCACTATCAAAGACTTTGCATCAGAGTTAAAAAAACAATTAAGAGCAGTCGCAACAGCCAATGGTCTGAAATTGGTTCACCTTTTATATTCAACTCTATATCTGTATAAGGTGGCTTAGTTTTCCGAATAGTATATTAATAAATTGCCAGGATGTTTTTGATACTTTTTCAGATTTTATTATCTGCTCATTAAAATAATGGGCTTTAGCAGCTTTTATTACTCTCATATAAATTATTTTATAGTTTTGAAAATATGTTCTAAACTCAGTACTAATTGAGGTTTTTATTATTTCACTATAAAAATGTAATTTACTTCTAGAAATTAATATTCCTGATGTTATCCATGGAAGATTACGCTGTTGTTTATTACTAATACTTTTTCTTTTAACAGGACATGCCATATCTAAATAAAATCTAACGGTGCTTATAAAATATTCAAATTTTTTGTCTGTTGATGGCAAAGATTTTAACTGCATCCAGCTTTCATCTTTTAAAAGAAATTTAAGAAGTGTAATATTTGCTGGGTCATAATCTCTAGTATATCTATAACGACTGCGCTCCCCCGCTTCTGGCATCCCCAAAAGAGTCTTACCCTGTGCCCAGTGATCTAAAATACCTGATTGGATAATATCAACAATGATTTTATTGGTGGATTAGTTCGATATGACATTGTCTATGTCTGTCGCTGAGGATCCTGTCATCCTAGAAGATCAGAGACCATAGGTGGCAAGTAGATCCCTCAATCTGGTCACGCTGCTACCCTTTCGTAACATATCTATATATTAATATCCCCTACCAGAACAAATTTACATTTCTTCAAAAACAAATACTGAAGAAGACTCTCCAGCTGACTAAGAAAAACATCTAGGTCAACGTTTGGAGCTCGATACATACCAAGATAGACAGTGCATTCATTGCCCCAGAATAATTTGCAACCGGCTATCTCAAAATGAGATTCCTTACAAAATAAATTTAAAACTTGTTCACTCTCAGCAACAATAGATGGCTTAGTATGAATTGCTACCCCTCCACCTCTGCGTTCATTTCTACAATAATATGAGGCCATGCAATAATCTGTCAACATTTATAAAAGAGTTATATTTATAAAAGAAAAGAGAAGTAAGTGATGCTAACTCTTTTAACATCAAGAGAGAAACAGGAACGGATGTAATAAAATAATTCGATCTCGCAGCCGAACCGCTGACGTGAGTTGAGCGAATTTCCAAAATTAAGTTTATATGATTTAGGGTTTCAACCAACTATTTGAGAAATTGGTATACTCATGAAGACATTAAATTAGCTGCCTGTGTTTACAAAATATATCAATAGAATTTGTTTGCACCTAAGCCTCCAGATTCAACTTACACGTTCCTTCGTTCCATTTGCAGCGGAAAAACTTGCCTCGGGCTACGGACTGCTTAAATTTGCTTACAACTCAGTGTACAAACTCAGTCGTCGGCCTGGGATCAGAAGATCCCCCACGGTAAAATCTCCATGTGAATTTCAACCGGGTACTTTTATGGTATTTTACATTTTGATCGATTTTGGGGGAAACAAACAAGCTGTAAGGTCATGTAAAGAAACAAAATGTACAGAATAATATCCTACATTAATTTTTTTTTAGATAAAACCCCAAAAAAGTTTTATTCTAGTACAAAAAATCAGTCAAAAATTGTGCTTCTGGTTGTTGGATTTATTTAATTGTACTTGTCCAAGCGACTTGTTTGGACCAAATCGGATGTAAAATGCGGCCGTTAGAGTGTGAACACATACTGTATGTACATATATATACGACTAGGCCTATATATAATTTTTAATGACACCCCAAAACGTATTCTGGGGACCATGATTGGTGCTCATTTACTACTTCCGACTTTAAGCCTCACCATAAGGGTCACTGTAATAGCTCATCTTTCTTATGGAAATTCGCTAATAAGCTGTAGAATAAGATACTTTAATGAAATATGGTGTTGCACATTAAAACATTCTACTTTTAATGTAATATCCTTGCAATTTTATTTTCTTTCTGTAAATAAAAAAAGTGGACCTACGGCAGAACAATTTTTTCTTAAGTATTGTAGAAAATAAAATTGCAATTTAGTAAAATGACATTGCGTTGCACATTCAACTATAAATTGTTGCTTGATGTTAGGAATTGTGAAGGTCTGTCGTATTTGAGAATTGATGTGGAAGTTTTGTCTACTGGGCAGTGGTTTTGGTCTATTGCTGTATGAGAATTAGCTTGTATGATTTGTTCACAATCAAACTCACACTTTTAGCACAGTAGAACCTGCCAAAATTTGTTTACACATTAAAGGCTTACAGTAAACAGTTGGTTGTTATGATCGATTATGGTATTTTTAATAACTTCAGATGGAATTTTATAACAATTGTTTTGGTTCATCATTTATTATTAACTAAAAACATATTTATTTATAATTGTCTTTTTTTTCTATCCAGGAAGCAACAACACAATTGGAAACAATATGGTTCGTCTTTCAAAAAACTAAATATGTGTGGGATGAGAATAAAAAACAATTCAGAGGACTTGAATTTCCAGTTGATTCATCCTTTAGTGAATACATGGATTGGAAAGGGTACCAAGAAGATTCTGATATAGCCAATGCTGAAAATAAATACGGCAAAAACAAGTAAGTATTAATAGATTGTAGTTATATTGTGTAAACTATGTTTGTACGGCTTTATTTAGAGCCCTTAATAAAACTCTTCAGAAGTTTAAACAATTTCTTGAATGTTTTATGAACTAAGAAAGAAAGTATGTTAGGCACACCTTTGATGAAGTAGCCAGGATTATTATTAGATATAATAATCTTTTACGTGCTATCATACCCAACATATCACTCCGTTTGCTTAAAAACACATCCAGGGAAACATTTTATAGTAACACACATACAGGTAAACTTACACTTATTTATATTTTTTATTCTTGCCTTTTTTCTTTTTTTAAAGAGCATTCCTCAAATTATTTGTCTGCATAGATTCCACTAATGTTCAGACACTTGTCATAGCGGGTGATCAGCTTTTCCAAACCTTCCTCAAAGAAACTTCCTGCCAGAGATGATAGCCACAACTCAACATCGTTTTTCACATTGTCATCACATTTAAAGCTGTTGCAAAAAAGCTCCTGCTTCATGTGCAGGTAGTTAGATGGTGCCAAGTCGAGGCTGTACGGTGGGTAATCAAACTGCTCCCAACGATAATAATTATATTACCTCAATAAGGTCAGTCTTGTGACTTCTTGTCGTGGTATTATAACGACATTTTTCGGAGCTGTAACTCCATCATCTGGTCATATTCATTCTGGTAAAATCGTCGTACATTAAAATGTCACACATATAAATTTACACATGACACAGACACTAACACGTAAAATAAAATGATGCGCATCTCAAGGTGCTCCTTGGCGTACTGACTCAATGATGTAAGGTAGCCTACCGATCGTTATCTTTGTTTATTTTATTCAAGTGGTTAATTGCCGCATCATATAATTGCTGGTAGTGAAACCAAAGTTGGTCATTTAGTATATCATCTGGCGTTCGTTAATTCGTTGCATTCATTAAAGAAATTCAGCGAGGTGTCTTGCGTAGTAGGACTTGGCGATTATGGAATTATTGTTAGGGAGATGTTCTTTGTACAGTTCGTTGAACGTTCTCCCTGTCTGACTTATATAATGTTGTTGCAATCTGGACAATTGATCCTGTACTCCGAACTTTTTTTTCTAATGATGTATCGGTTTTGGGTTTAAGCGAAGCATATAACTTATTGTTTGAACAAATTCAACTGTCGGATCAGTCTTTCAGTGTCATTGTTGGACCCCTGCAGGAACACAATTTGAGGTAACCTAAATGGTCGGTAATAATTTCATGCAAAACAGTATTCCAAATTTAAAAAATTTCATCTGAAAGTGTTGTCATTCATAACAGTCTGTTTCTACGAATTTTCTCATCCACTTTTCTGATCAAGTCATTATTCACTACAGAAGGCCACCCACTACATGGTTTGTAATGGACATTTGTCTGCCATTCATTGAACTGCCTAACCCACTTTTGCACCGTACAATCACTTATTGCGTTTTCACTCATTACTTGGCGGCTGTTTGTGAAATCGTTCTTGAAACTACAACAATTCACATCAAACTACGACCACAGGAATGACCTGTTTCGTTATAAGCATATATTATGCTCTACGATAAAAACTTTCTCTGGAGAGGTAAGGCTCATTACGGTGTTAACTAACCTCGAACAAGAAAGTAATAAGAAGCAACGTGACCTGGCAACAATCGACAATGTAATCAGCTGTTTTTATTTCAGTACTGGTTATTTTGACTCAGACCGTTTAGCAAAAATCTGATAGTAACAACGTTAATTCTAGATACTTGATCTCTTTTGTTATGTCATTTTGTTTGCTTAAGTTACTTATTTTAGCTGCTGTAATATTTTCTCAAACTAAAATTGTTAGTAAATTAACTAGGCTATTTAAAAAAAAATTATTTTGAATGAATTTAAGTAATAAAAAATAAAATAACTTGTTTTACTCAGTTTAGATATGGTGGTGCCTGAATTCATGGAGCTATTCAAAGAGCGAGCGACGGCTCCGTTTTTTGTTTTCCAAGTATTCTGCGTAGGCCTGTGGTGTTTGGACAGATATTGGTATTACTCTTTGTTTACATTGTTCATGTTGGTGTTGTTCGAGTACACTTTGGTGCAACAACAATTGAGAAACATGGCTGAAATCCGTAAAATGGGAAACAAACCGTACAGTCTACAGGTAAATCCGTTTGTACATTTTGAAAATTATTTTTTTAGGTTAGAAAATTTTGTTTGAAATAAATTACTATACTTTATACACATTTTAACTAATTTAAATTGTATTGTTGTAGCTTCAATTTCCTTAAAATGCACGTTTGAAATTAATATTGTATTTATAGCAAAATATGGTACACCTGATAATTACAAACACAAATGAATCTGTAATTTTAACACGTTTGTTAGCAATACTATCAAATTTCGGTGATTTAGAACGTGTAGGAACCAAATTATCTGGTGTAAAAGAATTTCTTAAATTTGATTTGTGAAAAAAAAACGTGGAGGCCTATTTGAAATAAACAAAAACCGCAATATATGTTTAGTATAATTATTAGTTAATAAAATCCGATTACTAAATATTTGTACAGTATTTGAGATAAGTTAATACAAAATTAAACGAAATTAAATAAATATTGTTGCCAAATCCATGCACTTCCCTACTTCATTTATTTTTCTAACTATAATTTCTGTCTTTTTTTTATCTTTCCAGCCACCTGATAGATAACATCTTCATTAGATTCTAGCAAAATGTTTTTAATATGAGACTTATTCCTTGACTGAGGCACGAAAAGTTCTCGTTTAGAAATTTTTTTACTCATAGTTGATTTGCTTAACTAAAATTGCAGACCCATGTTTGCTTGAATAAGACCAAGATCAATTCCTGTGATAACGTTTACTTTATCTTCCGATGAAAATAATTTATGTTTTGACGTTTTGATTGCAATAATAATTATACTACCTTAATAAGCTTTGTCTTGTGACTTCTTTTCGTGGTATTTAAGGCGACATGTTTCGGAACCGTAACTCCATCATCTGGTCATTTTCACTCTGGCGAGATCGTTGTACATTAAAATGTTATACATGACACAGACAATAACACATGAAATAAAATAGATGCACATCTCAAGATGCTCCTTGACGGCATGATGTAAGGTGGCCTACCAATCGTTATATCTATTTATTTTATTCAAATGGTTAATAGCCGTATTGTATAATTGGTGGGAGTGAAACAAAAGTCAGTCATTTAATATGTCATCTGGCGTTCGTTTGGAGACTTACATACTTGTGCAATAGGAAGATTAATGAGCAATAGGAGTAGTATGAAACACTAGCCTGATGAATCACCGGTTTTGACAGTTTCATCGTCAGATCCAAGACAACAAAAATTTGGGTCGGCCCTTTATTGGTGCCGTTTTCTCATTAACACTTTTACACTTGTAAAAAAAAATTATGAGAAGAGATAACCAGCTATTTTTCATGTTTTTCTTGGATCTGATGATGTACCATACACTGTCGAAACCGGTTATCCATCAAGATTTTCAAAGGAGTTTCTTGATGAAGAAATAAAGTAACTAATCTATATTATTTCCATAAACAAAACCCATACATAACTCTATCCAAATTTAAACAAGCAATATCTATTATTAAGCATAGTAGAAGTTGTAAGTACTAGGTAACATTCTGCACATCCATGAAAAACAAATCTTATTTTTGTCCTTAACACTCGTAATAGTGGATACACATAATTAATTGAGTGCATACACGTACGTAATTGTGATAACAATTAGTTATAAAGTGGCTTCAAGAAAATTATTTACTGTGTAAAAAGAACCATCTCTTTACCTTAATCTGTTTTACAGGTCTATCGTAATCGTAGATGGAGACCTATACTAAGTGATCAACTAGTCCCTGGTGATATCGTATCTATAGCTAGATCGCAGAATGATAATCTTGTACCTTGTGA
The DNA here is from genome assembly GCA_018207615.1 of Philaenus spumarius. Classification (NCBI taxonomy): domain Eukaryota; kingdom Metazoa; phylum Arthropoda; class Insecta; order Hemiptera; family Aphrophoridae; genus Philaenus; species Philaenus spumarius. The sequence continues at coordinate 96,328 of JAGFPH010002455.1, read as the reverse complement.
CTTGCTTCTTCTTAGAGGACCTTGTATAGTTGACGAAAGCATGCTCACAGGTAAGCAATATTTTATAGTGTTCATTATTATGCAAGTTCCATCTCTATTTTATTTTGGTGCCAGACATGTCAATAACAATTAAACAGCCAGTGTATAGAGCTAGTGAGATAGAGCATTGCATCTGATTAGATAAACAAAATAATATTCATATTCATTGTTGTTAGCATTAGAACTTCATTTATTTTAGAATATAACAAATACTTAGTAACAATGTGGGTGCAGCCTCCTGGATTAGATACTTAATGTATGTACCATGAAGGTTTAAATACCTTGATTCATTCCATGAGACAAGCAAATTATTATATGGTTGGATAACGAGTTTTGATAGTTATACCGGCACCATCAGATCCATGACAACGATAATAAAATGAAGTTGTTCAGCCATTCTAGGACTTTGTCTTATTTACTGGCGCATAAAACACAAAGAAAACATTCAATTGAAACATATTACATATTTACAATCACAAGAACCGGCTGTAAATGAATCACTAGTTAGAACCAACGTTGGTATTGGCCCATAAGAGTTAAAAGTGTATGAGCCGGGCGGTCAGTGATGATTCGGTCACTAACTAGTGATTATTTGTTTACAGCCGGTTTTTGTAATTGTAAATACAGTAGAGTCCTATTCTAAACGGAGTTCAGAAAAAATAAAAAAAGAGAAATTAAAAAGACGTTTGTGATAATTTAGTAGCACTTTCAACATTATCCAATCTTTTTTAACACTTCAAGTTTTTCTTTTAAAGTACTCGAAGCATGACTTCGTTTACTTGCCTTGTTTAATGTTTAACAGTTGATGTCAAGGACTACGAACATAAATAAAAAAGGCACAGTGACTCGGTAAAGTAACTCAACACTTACGGAAGAAAGATTTACAATAAATTTGCAATAAGCACACACAGTTTATCAAACCCCTCTAGAGAAAACACTGAACTAGATACGACTAGACTAGTGCTCAGTGCAGTGATTCATAAAAATATGTTGGAATCGCGGGAGGGAGAGGGGTAGGTAATGTCTCGGCGCTATGAACCATCGAAGGAAATGCATTTCCTTTCCGACTTTCACTGAACCTGTTCATAAGCCGATCAAAGCTGGATAGAGATGACATTAGCAGATGTCCCCCGCACATTATTTACCCATTAACATGTCAATACGTTGATATTATTTATGAAATCCGCCCATTCCGAATTCCCGCTAATCCGAACATTGTTCGGTTCGGATTAGCGGGACTCTACTGTATATACATTATGTAAAATGGGTCACTTTTTTCTTTCTGTTATAATGTGCTCCTGTAAATAAGATGACGCCCCAGAGTGACTGAAAAACTTAATTTTAACATCGCTGTCATGCACCTAACGATAACAGTATAACCATCAAAATTATAGTGTATTATCAAATTTAAAATATGGCAGTACGAAGAGTCGTCTCACGGCATGCGCCATCACTCACAGTCGCGCAGAGCATTAGGTTTAGTACAACGCATTTAGAATGGCGTGCGGGCTGCGCATGCGCAGTAAAGCCCGCCTCCCACCAACTTCAGTCTCAGTCAAATAGTAAAAAAAGTACAGTCAGTGTCAAATCTGCACAGACGTGCGTGGCTGTGTTGTATATAAAGCCATCGTCTATAAACTTGACTGTACGCCGCGCTGCCTAGCCTTGGTAGGGGAAATGTGGTGGGATAAGTACTCCGTCTCTCTCTCACACTATCCTCCCTACACGCCATTCTAATTGATTCTATCTATACCCGCATAAGTTACCTACTGTGTTTCACTTGACCAAACTTTCATTTGCCATTTTTAAATAAAATCTGTAATGTAACTTCTTTGCAAGAAAAATAAGACCAATCAATGTATAATTTACTTGTATAACTTACTTAGTCCAAAATCAGCAATGTCTGTCGGCATCATACAGTCACTCATTTTGTAGCAAACATTATTGATTTTAGGATAGTTTTCAGTAAATTGTATGTTGTTTGGTCTTATTTTTCTTGTAATTATGAGTAAATATCTTATGGATTTCCTTTTCAAATATTAAACCAATTAAATTTTTTCTTTTTAAAACTTTTCTAAATGCTCGGCCAGTTTGTCCGATGCAATGTTTGTCACAATACATATTATACATATAAATTCATATTAATTGGGAAAAATTTAAAGTAGCCTAATAGAAAATCCAGCACAAAATATTAAAGATCGATAAATTTAATAAAGACCGGTAATTATTTATTAAATAACCTATATGAAGCTAAATTTATTAAAGATACAACATTTTCAATTTATTCTCAAATCTTAAATGCTTTATAATATTTTCATAGCTACCATTTTCCATTACATTGTCATTTCCTGCTGATCTACCAACATATATTTTTTACCCTGAATTATTGTTAATATTCTACTGTGTTTGTTCAGATATACAAATTATTAATTTATTTAAAAAAAACAAGTTTTTCTAGTATTTGTAACTTACTTATTTACATTTTCAGGAGAATCAGTGCCTCAAATGAAGGAACCTATTGACAGTGTAGATAGAAAGAAAATATTGGATATTGAAGGAGATGGAAAGTTGCATGTTTTGTTTGGTGGAACTAAAGTTGTCCAACATACACCTCCCAGTAAATCTTCAGCTGGGCTTAGAGGTATCATTCTTTTATAATTCACTAGCTTAGTACTGTGCTTTGTCCGTAACAAATATAAAATTATCGTGCTTTTCGAAATTATCATATTTTGTTATTATTGCACGCTATTCTGCTCACTGGATTGCCTTGCTATCTGGCAGAAAGGTTTGTCTTGAGCTCAAATGTAAATGCTACCGACACACGACAAGTAGTTTCATTATTATTTATACCCAGGCACAGAACTGTGATGTTTAATAAATCATTCATTGTGACAGCATGTATGCTCTGGAATCATTTCTGGAGAGTTTGAAATGCATCAATGACCGTGTTCAGTTCAAGAAGCCTTTGAATTGTTGGGATAGTTTTCGGTTATTTCAGGCGGTTTTTGGGTGTTTTGAAAGATGTTCTTGAATGTGTGTGTTGTAACACTTACAGCCATGTAACAAGAATATTATGTGATGACACAAAATAATAAATACCCATAATGACTAAAGCATAGAGGTGTGGTCTGATTAAAATAAAAGACGCAATATATAATGATAAACATTTATAATTCTTATATACATGTATAAATTCTTTTGTGACGCAAAATAGTTAAAGTAGAATCATTTAAATAAATATAAAGTGAAAAATAGGCAGACTATTAATAAACAAAATAAAAAGCAGACTTAAAAATATCAATCAGTAAAAGTGTATAACGTATATAAACTATATAAAAGTTCTTGATATTTAAAAACAGTGGTGCGGTTGGAGTGAACAATTGAAAAGACTGATAAATGATTGCATAACGAACATTTTAAGTAATTTTCCATCGATAAAGTTAAAAAAGAAAACCATATGTAAAAAAGCACGTTATAATATCAGCGTATATGTCAGAACACAGAACGAACATGGACTTGATTATAGTGATCATGAAAGTTGATTTGATACAGATGGCTTTGTACAGCATCCTAAGACTTCTATAGAATATGGCGTGAACGTTACACGTATAACAAGATGTGAGAGGTGTGTTTTTCAACAAAAAATGTAGTTTTTTCGACATTGGAGTAACGAAAGTTATCTCAAAGTGAGATGGGAGTGTTCAAGCGTTAATATAATCTTCGGCAGTTGTTTTGGTGGTGTTTCTTCGACGAAAAGGAAACTTATAAAAATTTGACCATGTGCTTAACCAAGTGCGCATTGTAAAAGAGACGTGCTCAAGTTATAAGTGCAATCAAAGTGAAATCCTAGGTAAAAACGATAAAGTGAACGATTCCGTAAGTAGCTATGGCCATAAGATTTAATTATTTCAGTCTGCAATTATAAAATTTGAACCTTTTTAACAAGTAACTTCATTTTTATTTTATTGCGTCATACTTTGTAAGATAGGCTTAGCAATATTTTGTACAAATCTTCGACAATTTAACTTGTTTGCCTCATGATGATAATGTATTTGTTTGTAAATAATTATTTCTCTATAATGTGTGAGTAAAAGATTAGTTGTTCCGCCACGATGTCTTAGATTCCTTTATTCAACCACGCACATCCACTAGTAAGTACTTTTCAGCTAAGAACCATGACCTGAGAAATTAAAATTAATGTAGTATAATATTAAAGATAGTTACAAATATACAAATGCTAAGAGAGCAAGCAGATAGGTTATGTGGATTATTAATTTTTTTTTATAAGAGTCAAATGAAGGTGATTTTTAAGGTTTTCATAAATGAGGTTTTAAGGTGTAAGGTGGAGTTCTACGTTGGATTTAAGGTGAGATAAATGATGTATAATTTTTTATTATGGAGGTTGAAGAGTAAGGAGAGTTTTTGGTGATAATTAAGTTATTTTATGAGCGACGATTTCTTTTTAAAGGTGAATAAATAAATGAAGTAAAGGAGAGGTGAACAATAATCCACATATAACGTTTTTTACTAATTTGAACATTTTTTTTATTTTTTGCAACTTTTCAAACCCATTTTTTTTTTAACAGTTCATATTTTTTTTATATTTTTTTATTTTTGTAACGCTTATCGTTACAGTGTTTGAGAGTGTGTTAAGTGTTTATGTATATTTGTTTCCCATATGTTTAGTGTAGCTTAATTTACTTTTTATTTTATTTTACTTCAAAGATAAATGTTTATGTTTTTAGTTTTTTCCCTTTTGTACATGATGTTCTAGAAATAATTATTATTATATAGTTTTTTGTTTGTAGTGTGAATTTTGTAATTTCTGATTAAGTGGAAGACCCAGTGGTCCTAACTTCACCTTAAAAATAAAGATTATTATTATTAGAGAATAGATAACTCCAGTTCGTACCTGGTGGATCAAGTATACTTTCAAGTATAAAATAATAAAAATGTGTATATTATTTTTTTAAATCGCATAAATTTTACATTATACAGGGTGCGGTAAAAAGATGTTAACATCAAATGGGTGTTTAATCACTTTAAATTACAAGGCAGGGATTTGGTTACAGGCTTTTAATTTGGCACCCATCCCGCTCAATGCACTTATGGAGTCTGTACATTGATGTTTGTAAGGCCCTCTGGGCCATTTGGGCAGGAATTCCAGCGATGATGTGAGTGATTCGGTGTTTCAGGTCATCTAAGTTGTGAGGTTTACTGGCAAAGACCCGTCCTTAACCATGCCTCACAGCCTTAAAATTGCATGGCATCAGGTCGGGTGAACATTCTGGTCATGGAAGAGGACCACCTCTACCAATCCAGTGTTTACCAAACGTGTCGTTCAGGTAATCCTGAACCATCAGGCTGTAATGGACAGGTGCCACCTTGTTGAAAGTACCCTCGCTGGAGAATGGCAAGTGGTTCTCCTCCATGAACGTTTTGAGCATGGCAAGGTAATTCTCTCCCCTGACAGTTCCTTCTATAAAAAAGAAGGGTTCAATCACTCCATATTTGCTCAAGGCACACCAAACGTTCACTTTGGGGGAATCTTGCATGTGCTCTCGAACTTCCTTCAGGTGCTCGCTCTCCCAAATGTCACAGTTGTGCTTGTTCACAAGACCACTGATGTGAAATGTTGCTTCATCAGAAAACAGAATGTCAGGCTCCATGTGCAGCATTTAAGAAAGAATTTGTGCAGCACTTATCACGTGCTTGCTTATCCTCGTTTATGAGCTGCTGCGCAATCTGCAAATGGTATGGCTTCAGTCCTAAATCATGATGTAAAATTTTAACCAGTGACCTTTGGGAAATGGTAGTTTCTAGAGAAAGACTGCACATGGACTTGGTCGGACTGCCTAACATCGCTCCCTGGATGCGGATGATATTCTCTTCAGTTCGGACAGATCTCTTTCGACCGCTGTTCCCCTTGCAATCATCTTGAAAGGACCCCGTCTGGACAAACTTCTTGTAAATCCTACCAATTGTCAGGCACAATGGTGCTACCTGTCCAGTTCTGGCCTTGAATTTTTCTTGTACATTGCTTGGAGATTGAAAGACCTCCTTCCAGGCAGCTATCTTCCTTCGTTCTTCAATGGAATATCGGGCCACCGTGGTTTAATCTGCAAAAAAATTTAGTCAACCATACAGTGTTAACATCTTTTTGCCTAATCATGTATAGCAATCAGTAACTAATCGTAACACACCGTACTATAGCAAAGAACTAGTGGTAAAGTGGAAAGTAATGTGACTACTATGTTATTACAGCTAGTGTTATGGGGTGGTTTTATTTAATGCAATGAATAAATAATTATGAATTTTAAGTCTTGTTAACATTGTTTTGTTTACAGCTCAAGACAACGGTTGTGTGGCTTATGTTCTGCGCACAGGGTTCAATACATCTCAGGGTAAACTGTTGCGAACCATTTTGTTTGGAGTCAAACGTGTGACCGCCAACAATTTAGAAACTTTTGGTTTCATCATTTTCTTGTTGATCTTCGCAATCGCTGCAGCTGCCTATGTCTGGGTTAAAGGTAAAACTGTTTATCAATATTTCTAATGGTGTAGTAGCTACTTATATTTGCATAACATTTTTTATAAATAATTAACGTCTGTAACGTACGTGTTTTCACAAATAAAAAATTTTAAAATATCTAAATTACACTGTAAAGCAAACAACTTAGTTTGGTTTATTTCTAATGCGTATGAATTTGATCCTATTACGCAATTTTTTTGACTTGTAACTAATTATTATTTGGTTAAGTACTTTGACATAGATCAAGATGTGAGAAAATATATAAGTTCCTGAGCCAATTTCGAATGCAATGATGAATGGGTTTCTAGAATGAATAGATGGAAGGAGTGAGTGATTCCGGAGTACACGGCCGTATGCTGTTTGTTGATGTTGTCAGCCCTGTTAAATTTAAAATAAACAGTTTCTTCGTTGATAAAAAAGTTTTGTTGTTTTTTTTCCAATAAAAGTTATTTAAAAAGATTTTCTGCGATTTAGAAGTATTAGAACATACAATTATATTCTATTTGAGACAATGGTTGATTGATAAACAATTTTTTCATTAAATATTGCATCGTAGAATGTGACTTTAAAAGTTTTTGTCGTTGTTGTATTAAACAAAAAATATTTAATAGAAGTTCAAATACCAACAACAAGTTCTAACTAACAGGAGTATACCAGATATCATGTGCTGATTGCCCCCAAAAAATACATAGAGCAGACTCAATGAGGTTTAAAGAACATCTTCCTCCCGCAGTACAATCAGCACAAACCCTGAAAACCGAATCAAAATTTGCTGAACACATTATGGAAACAACACACAAATATGATGTAATTGACAAATGTAGCCAAGGGAAGCTTATGAATGCTCTGGAGCAGTATGAGATCTATAAAGCTTTCAAGACAGAACAAGGAATGCTACTTAACGATAAACTTAATTTCAACTAAAACCCATTATTCGACTTGGTAATAGACATCGCAGAAGCGAGCACAGATAAGAACTTTGGTCAGGCATAACACAAAGTTTGGTCGACAGTCTATCTGTGGACAGTGAACCAACCACATGATATTAAAATGTGCGAGAGTGTAATTTGTAATTGTGGACTCGTGTGTATAAGTGTTTTTATTTTTACTAATGACGAAGGACAATGGTCCTTAACTTGAGAATGGCTGAATATCCGATACGGCCGTCATTGGACGTTTAAAATTGGACTATTGGACAGTAAGTTCAACAAGTTTACTTAAAAAAACATTCGCGTAAGATCAGTGACATAGTTCTAATAAAAAATAAGTGAATTATAAGCACAGTAAACATTGGACAGGAAGTATTTTTAATTTGTTTTTGTTTTTTTATTTTGAAATCAATTAATTTAAAGGTTGTTTGTATTTTAATATTTTGCATATTTAATTTTTTTAAACCTCAAAATGTATTATATATATAATTGAAGTTGTAATGTTCCATTAAACTGTTAGCTGTTATACTAGTCTGATTTTCAATTTGTGCCCATCAAGTCAAGCAATGCCGCACATGGAACCCTGATGTTTGTAGCAAAACATGTAACTGCACTACATCGCATGTTGTTTACTGGAAAAGACCTATTTGAGTAGTTTTTATGCTGAATTCTTAAACACAAAACGATCTATGAGGATGAAGAGAATTAACAACGGGACTGGCATTTTTATCCAATAAATCTGGGAAATCAGTAAATCAGATTGTGAATCACTGAATGTGGTGGCATTGTCATTGAAAATCATTTGAGTTGATAAACTAATTATTTGTGAAAATCTGTGTTCAAGTTTTATTTGTGTTTTAAGTAAAACCATGTCACAAATCGAGCCCAATATTTAATTTTATTGTTTGTTAAAGAAATGCTTATCGTTTAGTATTATCAAAGTGTTAATTAATTTTCAGGTACGGAAGATCCGAATAGAAACCGTTACAAATTATTCTTAGAGTGTACATTAATATTGACATCTGTTGTACCACCTGAGCTACCAATAGAATTATCTCTGGCTGTTAACACATCACTGCTCTCTTTGTCAAAACTAGGTAGGTTTGCAAACATTTCTAAGGTTATATTTATGAAATACATTTTACTCACAGTATGAGTTTATGTGTTTAGTACTATGCATTGCAACCAATAATTCCTCACTTGTATCAGCTTTTTATTTGGAATGTTCAACTAGCACAACAACTTAAAAGACAACAACATTTTAAGCAACATTTATAGCAATAATAGTAGAGATAGTAATTTACAAATAACAATTTTCTATTATTATAACACTTTCATTTGTGTAAAATCACCCGAACATTTCAAACAGAATATTTTGCTATTAGCAATGAATAAATTTGAGTACATACACCGAAATTTGGGGATAAAATGTATTTTAATATTTTCTGTGATTGCAGCTGTATTTTGTACAGAACCATTCAGGATACCTTTCGCCGGCAAAGTTGAGATTTGTTGCTTTGACAAGACTGGGACGTTAACAAGCGATAACTTGGTTGTCGAAGGAATTGCGGGTATTGGGTAAGTAAACAGCACTTGGATTAGTTTGTTGATGTTAGTTTGTTGTTGAGTTTGCTCAAACATACTAGGCCTCTACTATAAATGTACAAGTTTATAAATAGAAATGGTAGGAGAAATAATGAAGCCCAATGTCTCACACTATGCTCAAGTAATTCAGAGCATCACACTCTAATTAAAATAATAGGGTACGTCTGGTTTACTTAGAAATTGTTGACACTGGAAGGCTTTGGGGACAAATTGAATGAAGTGGTACAAAAATCCCAATATCTTGTACTGTACAAATGACAAGTTGTACAAATAATTATTTCATTTAAATTTTGTTTAATGTAACCTTTTGCTTAGTTATTATGTCCAAAAATATATTTTTTAATTGTTTTTTACCTTCAACAAAGAAATTTTTTCATGGAAATAATGGTACGCCAATCTTTGACATGCTTTGAATGTTTTAACAACTATTTCTATTAGGATAATAGAATCATGTATGTAAATTTTAACTAATAAAAAGTCTTGTGTCACACTTTAACTTAGTTGGTTAAATTTTAAGTATGGAGTCATACGAGGTCTGCCTAAAAAAGTTCGGTGTATGGTATGATAAAAACAGAATGTTCGTTAGAAATACCTTTAAAATTTACAGTACTTCAAAATACTCTCCATAAGATACAACACGCTTCTGACAACGTTCGTATAGCGCCTCAAAACTGTTGGAAAAGTCTTCGTGTTGAATCGTTTTCAAAATTGTCGTCACTTAGTTCTCAATCTCTTCGACGTGCGCAAACCGTGATCCCTTTAAGGCCTTCTTAAGGCATGGGATCAAACAAACAAAAATCACAGTATCCTGCCCGTACACTTGTACCAACATCTCATGGGTTTCTGTAGCCGTTTTACCCAATTTGAAGCAGAACTTAATGTTGTGTCGTTGTTCCGTGGCTTTTCGACGCACGCTACTTGGAACACTCTGTTGCAATGACTAAAAAAGTACAGCAATAGAAGCCTCGTGCGATTCCCGACAGATGGCAGGTCCAGACATACCTGCGTACGTACGAACGTGCGCTGTTTCAAGCGCTTGATACCGATATGTTAGACCATTCACTGATCTTTTATTTAGACAAACCTAGTATAGTGCAGTTTGATGTTTGTAACTAGTTACCATGATCTTTTGTTATCCTTGAAGTTATATCAACCTGTAAATGGTGTCAATATAATAGTAAAATATTTTACTTAAAAAAATAAATATTAGTGGACTGCCCAAAAATATTTCATTATTATTACTATTAAGTAGTTTGATATCTAAAATGAACAATGTGAATTACGCCTCAGTGGTTGTCTCGGTGATACATTGGCAGTTTAAAATGTTTTATATATTTATTTATACTAGGCAATGCACACCTGCTTGTATCGCTCACCAACCCCAGCAGGGACCCATGGCGATGCCAATGCAAACAGATTATTGTATATTCTGATATTTTCACAGAAATTAAGATTAGTTGGTGACCTATATACATAACTAATGTAAGACATAGATCGAAATAGACACAATCATTTCCAATATAATCAGCTTTTTTTTTTTAAATGTTTGATGTTACCAACTAAAGGAAACAATATAATATGTAACACCAGAATTTTTGCTTATAATGTAAGCCTTTTGTTTGCTTTTACATAATCTAAAAAAAACTGTTAGTTGTTAAAAATAATTGTGTGATTCTAAATTTACCAAATTGGTTGCAAATAAACGTGCTTTGGTTCATTGTAAGCAAAATGGTGTTATG
>JAGFPH010002455.1:67614-82325 GCA_018207615.1 Philaenus spumarius | reverse complement strand
CAGTAAATTTGTCACAACTATGAACATTTTAATAAGGTGTACGTGCCAGTAAAATAGTTGTATAAATCAATATAACAACACTGATGTTTTTGGTAGCACTAGTAGCAATCCGACCGACACTTTCACAGCACCAGCACTGAGCAGCTGCTCAAGATCCCGCAATCGCACTAGCTCAGTATTCCTTGTTTCTGTTTCATGTCTCAATAATTTACCCATGCGTGAAGCGCCCAAAAAATACTTTTTAAAATCATAAAATATACTGTTTTAGAGTAAAGAGAGATGAAAGTTCTTTATCGAACCTCAAACTGAAGATTTGTCCAGATTTGAGGTGTATCAATTTAAGGAAAAAGTATTGCTTTATATAAAGATTTATACTGTAAGATTTCAATCAGGTCATCTGCTTGCTATTGTTCAGTCCTTCTATTATCTGTCAGTCTGTTTTTATGTTTAGATAGTTGCATACATTTTTTTTAAGCTCGAAATTCTTGTTATTTCATGATGTCACCCTTTCTTGCTAAAGTATAAAACAAATACAGTAGAACCCCGCTAGTCCGACCTCGGGTAAACCGTCTCTTTGCTTAGTTTGACCATATTGCCATATCGGCGATTGTTTATGTTTTCGGTGTTTCTCATCAAGCAATTGGTCCAATTATTACAAAAACAGATCGCAATTCACCTGTTTGTAATGCCAAGCAATTTTACAGAAATCTGGCAATACGGGGTGCTTTACATTTGGGCGCTTTCTCGCCCGAAAGAGCCACAAGCGGGAAAGAGTCTACTGTAATTGTAAAGGTTGCGAATGGAGTGAGGGATTTGCGTACGCGCTAGCATGAACTTAATCCCGGTCATAGAGTTTTCTAGATGTCTAAATGGAGAATAGTGGCCTTTACATTTGGGCGCTTTCTCGCCCGAAAGAGCCACAAGCGGGAAAGAGTCTACTGTAATTGTAAAGGTTGCGAATGGAGTGAGGGATTTGCGTACGCGCTAGCATGAACTTAATCCCGGTCATAGAGTTTTCTAGATGTCTAAAGTCGATACGAGCATTCCCATACTCAAATCTTGTAAGATCGCGATTGGGAAAGATTGTAAGTGTGGGCCACTTTATCTTCTACTAAGTAAAAGAACATTAAAGACCTTTTTTGACCTGAAAAAACAATAAGAACATAAAATTTTTAGTGTTTCATGAATTACTGTACAGTGTTTGTGTTTTGCATCATTCTTGATTTGTATTTTTGATTAAAACTTTGTTTTATTACGTTTTAATGTAAATAAATGTGTTCCTCTCATAATCCTACCATACTCTCGGTCCCTTTGGTGATGGATTAGCGGGGTTCTACCGTAGATGTAAAATGTAAAAGCATAATATGTTAAAGTTTATTCATACACTTAACAAATTGTGAAATTATAAAGCAAATTATTGTTATCATATCTATTATTAAAACATTGTCTCTTTAATTATTTTATTCGTATTTATTACTAAGCGAACATCAATTTTGTTTTCATACATAGATGTTTATTTACTCCCCGTTGGCACTGAAGAACTTGCATCAAAGTTTAAGTAGGTTTATAAGTTATATCAGTCAAAACTAATTAAATATAATGTGTGTTTAGTTTATTACCAAAGCTAAAAGATCGGTAAAAAGTCCTATTCAATAACAATTTTACAAATAATTTTATAAAAAATTCCAGGCTTCCCCAGATTTAGGAGTTACGTTTAATGTGAATAAACGTAAAAGCTTCCGGTAATAATTGGTAATAAAAAGTTTGGGAATCGCTGCTCCACTGAATTGCCAGGCGATGATAACCACCCAGGTTTTTCGCCTTTAAACCCCAAAAAAAAAAAAAAAAAATCCACTGAATTGCAAGCAAAATACAAAATTGGTCTAGAAATTTGATTTATAAATGAAAAGATATAGATCGTGTTACACTAGAGTATTCAGTTTAGACATGGTTTTAAAAGATTTTTTACTAACAGAAGTTTTGGTTTTCGCCTCTAAATAATTCTAATATTGGAGCAGTGTGGCACAGTGGTTAAAGTGCTTGTCTAATGTTTACAGTTGCGTAGGTTTGGCATAGTTGTTGGCTTTCGGTTTATCTGTACTGTAAACTACTTCTCCTTCATTAGTCAAAGTAAAGACATTAGGCAACAAAATAGAAACTAACTTTTATAAACAGTTGTAGCTGTGGTTAAATTGTTCTATCTATTCATTTAAATTTAAAGTAACTGTTTCTTTTTCCCCAAGTTAGATAGTTTGCTTTTAATTCATCTTAAATAATGTTAATAATGGACAAACAATATCCTCCAGCTAGGTTACAAAAATATCAATAGTGTTTGTTTCCAGTATTAATAAATAATACATAAATTCAGCGTTTGTGTTTAAAAAGGAGATGCTGTGATTCCGAAAAAAGGGAAAGCTCCTGGTATGAAAATCTTTCACAGGCATCATTTCTCCTCGGCGCTGAAAAGAATGTCTGTTGTTGCGGGATACACACTTCCTGGAACGACTGATACAACATATATAGCGACTATAAAGGGTGCTCCAGAAACTCTTAAATCAATGGTAAGCCCTGAAGATATATACGTAAAGGTAGAGATGTAAAATATCCAGGTATTTATGAATCAGGGTAAATACCCAATGTTCATAAATACCCGTTTATTTTAGAATTTTAATAAAAAATCCCATCTCAGAGTAAGTTAAACCTTGGGAAATGTAAGAAAATTAATTTTTCAGAGTTGTTACAACACTAGAAAGTTATTAAAATTAACAGAAATTAGAATTGGGACTTAGCACTTAGGTTAAAAGATTAGTAAATAAAAAATAAAAAAATAGGTTTAACTGGAAAAATTCAGAAAAAAATGCTTTAGGAGTGAATAGTGAATTTCTCTTTACAGTAGAACCCCTCTAATCCGTCACCTTTAGGTCTGGGGGTATAATCGGAACGCAAAAAAGGTCGGATTATCAGAAAATACAGAAAATTATCCTCTGATAAAACCGAACACCATGACGGGTTTTCCAACAATCAAGGGTTCATTCCTGACATGATAAAAACACACACACACAACTGTACACACAATGTAAAACAAATACACTGTAACGAACACAGAATAACTTTGTCATAAAACCAACGAACAGTACGTTGTACGCAGTAGATGCGTTCCGGCACTGTGTCGCGTAAAACGAAACCACGTATAACGGGGACTATTTATAGACTGACGCGATAGTCAAAAATAGAACGTCTTACAGCTTAGTATTGATAATGATCAATTAGGCTTACATTAAAATGGATTTTAGTAATTAAAACAAACGGTTTTATTTTTCAAATTAATTTTTGACTTTTTGTTTTACCGCGTAAAAGCGAGATATCTTGCACTAAAGCGGACAAGCGATAACAGCAAGTAAACAACAATGGCCTGACGGGATGTAAGTCACTAACTTCGGCTCGAACACGGTCGGATTAACCGGAGCGGCGGACGAGAGGGGTTCTACTGTATATCCTTATTTGACGACCATGAACAATATTAATTGAGCAGGGACAATCTGGGTAAAAATAAATTGAACTTATTTAGTTTCAACTCTTTAATTGAAAAAAGAAGGTAAAAGAAAGGTGAGATTGTTGAAAGTTTTTATTATAAATAAAAGCCAACTACAGTAACTAATTAGGTTCTAGTTTAATCTCTTTTTTTTTTCTATTTACAATACACTGTAATGAAATGTTACCAACCCCTAAACAATATTTTAGCGTTTATTAAAACAACAAAACGGTTTTTTCAACATCTTATCTTATTTTAAGAAGAAAAATCATTGAAAGAACTAAGCAAGACAGTAGCAGTGCAAAATGTTGTAAATACAAATACCCAAAAATACCAGGACTTACTTTTGACTTCTTTTTAGCTTTGAAGGATAAATATTGCTGCTAATTTCAATTTAAAGCGTCAAATGATTGTTTCAGTCCTTGTTTGCCCAACACTTCATCAAAACATCAAAAACATTTATAAATCTCAAAATATAAAAATACCCACATTTAGGTATTTAAATGACCATTGGGTAAATACCCAATTCTTATTTACCTTCCAACTGGGTATTTTTGCGGCCCACAACACTGCGTAAGGGAATATATATTATTCTTATATAGAAGCTTTATTAATTGTAGATGACAATCCAATGATCAATTTTAACAATTAATACTATGTTAACTAACAAAATAGTTTTTATTATTTGTTACGAAGTATTTCTCTTCTCGCCAAGCCCCTTAGATCAATTAAAAATGTTGACACACTGGCCATTAAATTAAACAATTATAAAACATGTAGCTGCATACGGTGTTTATACAACTTAATAAATAACAAATTTATGGAGTCTGCAAGTACTGCGTATTTCAGAAAGTACTACCTGATTTTAATATTTATTTTACAGTTATTATACAAATTATATCTGCTAGGATCCATGAAATAAGTTTTAGTACAATTTTCTGCCAATCCTAACGTAACACTTTCACTTAAGTTTGTCAACGCGTTTCGGAGTTCCTCCATTATCGAGACCTATTTCAGTACTCTTTATTAATTTATTTTACACATTGCAAAAAATGGGTTGATAGCTGTTTCTACTTTAAATGTTGTGTATGAAAGCCTTACTTCCAAACAAAACTTAATGTCAAATAACCCTATTTTGTCATGTTTTTAATATTTTTTTTACTTTAGTGTTAATAGCAGTATAATAACTGTGTTAATGTTTACTTTACTTACAGTTCAAAAATATTCCTTCAAGTTATGACTCCGTTTATTTATCTCTGTCTCGAAGAGGTGCAAGAGTTCTAGCTTTGGGATGGCGTGAGCTGGGAAGATTGTCGCATCAACAAGTCCGTGACTTGACAAGAGATGAAATAGAACAGGAACTTACTTTTGCTGGCTTTGTTATTATTTCCTGTCCTCTAAAGACTGATTCCCGGTCTGTGATAAAAGAAATCCTCAATGCTTCCCATTTTGTAAGTGGACAACGTTATTAATATAATTGCTAAATTTTGTTTTGTACACTTAAGTTAGTTGTTACGGATGTCTTGTCACTGATACATGACACGTAAACAGAAAATAGTTAGGTTTGAAATAAAATGTATTGTAGTGTATTAAGAATTGAATTTTTAAGTGGACTGTATTTATTTGACGGCTACTGAAATACCTGCAGCATAACTTAGTATTTCTGCTTAATGTGAGGGCTCTGCGCTGCCGGTTACTCTTGCGGTTTCCGAGTGATGGCTTGTCTTGTTGTAGGATGTGTCCTTCCACTCTTGCTTCCGAACGTTGAAGGCCTTTTCCTCTGTTAATGCTTTAAGTTTATGTGAAAGACAGTTGTGTAGGATGGCCCAAGAAACTGCTGGTGACTATGAAGTTTGAGAAAGCCTGTGTTTTTTCTTATGATTAAATTGGGTATTTTTCTTGTATTGTTTCTATGCACCTGGTTATGGTGTACTTTTGTGTGAAACTTTGAGCACGTGATAACACTCGAAATATAAATTTATAAAAAAGTTAAAATATCAAGTTTTTTGAAAAGAGTACTGCAAGATTTTTTACTTAAAATATTTATTAAAGCTAAATGATCTATTCTTCTGCTGGCCTGAACTTATAACAAACTCCAACAAAGTAAAGACAAGTGAGTCCACCAACTAACTAACTTAGGCTTGAACATTTAACTGGCTTCACCCTTTAACTATAAACTGTGACATCGCTGTATGTACGTACGTGAGTAACAATATAATATAACAGCTGACTTCACCCATCATCTGTAATACTTAAACAAAACCTAATGTATATTATTTTTTGGGGTTATAACTTCAATTAATAATATAATGTCTTGTGAAGTTGATTTTTTTTAAATATGAGTTATAGAACTAATGTAGGCTATAATATATTATAAGACTTGCTTTGGTGTTATAAAATGAATATAAATACAACCTTTTATCATTAATATATTAATTTATACAAATTTAAAAAAGAGATATCCATTTGTTTAACTTTGGAAACATTCATACATGTTCCTATAACTTAAAAATATTCGATCATTCATTTCTTCATTATAATATTAATGCCTTCTAAATCATTTGATATATCAATATGAAATAAAAAAGATAATACTATCTTTATCTTTTGATATATAGTAATGTATATAAATACAAAATTTTAACAAATAGTCCTACAGTTTTATAACATATGTAAATAATCCTTATAATTGTACTCATTTACTGAGTTAAAAATCCCCTCAGCATAGTTAACTAGACCTACATAAATAAAGTTTGTAGTTTTTAAATAGTATTTTTTTTTTTTTAATGATGAATTTCTGATGTGTCTTTAGTTAATGTGACTGTTATTTTCCACGGGGGCTTACTAGTCATTATATAAGGTGGAGGGCACCTGTCACAGTAAATGCTAACTTGTTTTTCTGAAGAAGGAAATAAAATGGTTGACGTAATGAAAAGTTGTACATTAAATAAAGGTCTTTATTAGTAAAACACAAATCTGACCCCAAAAGGTTCACCCCCAACTAAAATGGTGGCTGTTAAACATTTATAAAAGTAATAATGCTGGATAGCCATCATTTTTGATATGGGTTATGTTATAATTTCCGCTGTTCTTTTTGTTAAAATAAGGTATTACTCGAAGGGGGAGGGGGGTCGACATTTAAAAATATTGAACTGGGTTATCAGAGATTTTGATTAACAGATATAACTTTCACAGATTGCTTAGGTTTATACTGGCAATAGATTGTTCTGCATTGTACGCTATTCCCACCCCTCTGTCTTCATTAGTCTTGTTGTGAAGTACGTTTCAAGTAGTCTTACATAAAGCAATAAATAAAAATTCACTCGGTTTGTAAAATTAATTAAAAACATTACAAGTAAGCACAAGACCAAGAGAATTTAAAAAATTTCTGAGGTAAAATACGTTAAAATGTAATTTACATTATTTTCTTGTTTTTTTTTTTTTTTTGCCAGGTCGTAATGATCACCGGAGATAATCCTTTAACAGCCTGCCATGTAGCGAAAGAACTGAGGTTCACCTCAAAGAGAGAAGGAGTTCTCGTTTTGACTAAGGATGAAAGAGATGTTTGGTTTTGGGAAAGCATTGATCAAATGAGAAAAATTGTTTTAAAACCCGATAAGTCATACTTCAAAGAACTAATTGGAGACTATGATATGTGTCTAACTGGCGAGGTACAGTCAATAAATTTGTATTTAGGATTAAATATAGCCAATAGTATAAATATTGTATATTGCTGGTAGCTTTTTCCTTAAGAACCTTTCAGGATCTGAAGCATATTGTAGATACAGATCCCTCCATTCGAATTGGATAAGAGGCAGCCCTGAAATAAACTATCCGACAAAATAGGGTTAGATTAAGTGCTTCCTGGATTATTCTACAGAATGGAGTTAGCAGAACATATTCTAAATTAGAAACAATAACTCCCACTACTATAATAATTGAAGTAAATAATTGTTATCAAAGTTTTTGTTGGACCAAACTAATGGAGAAGTGTTTAAAATAAACATATTTATATATATTTTTTACATTTTTAAAATTAGTATTGTTTAACCCTGAAAAGATGATAACAAATCTGTGCGGATGTTGTAAAAATATGGAAAGTGAATTTCCGTAGGTAATATGAGCTATTACAGTGACTCTATGGTGAGAACTAAGGTCAGGAGTAGTCAATGAGCACCGATCATTGTCCCCAGGTACAAAGTGGACACTTCTGATTGGTCGATCAGATAATCACATATTTGTAATTTGTTAAATAGCCACTTGGCTCTTAAGCTTTAGGTTGTGTATTCCATTGCTTTCAGGAAGTACTTATTTATTGTTATTTTAAATCGTCCACGATTGTGTGTTCCACTTCTATTTTATATGTTTGGCTTTTCTTTTTATTTTTACCAAATTTCCTTTACTATAAATTTATTTTAATTAAACCCTTTAAATTATTTATCCTGCTCATTTCGTGTTAAAATCCTTATTTGTCATTAAAGATAAATCCAAATTGAAAGACATTAAAAAATTTGACAGTTTTTTTTTTTCTTGTAAAAGTTACCATTATGAAAAATGCTTTTTACGTTCTTTGAATGTTTTAGTAGTACTCGGTTCGATCCCTGTCTTTTAACATTTTGAAAAGGATGATAATATCAAGGTCCATTCTAAAATTTAGCTTTCCTGTTAATTTTTTTTAGCAATTTTAATTCCTCTCTAAAATAACTTATCATCCTTTGAAAGATACTATATCCATCATTCTCAATTTGCCTTTGAATGACAATAAAAATTAACTTGAATTAAAAAAAATGAACCGCCCTCTTTTACTAGCTTGTAGCTGTTTTGACTATAAATACAGTTTTTGGATATACAGTTAAACTTAGTTTAATCATGAACGAAGAGACCGAACAAATGTTGACGTTACGTCCGATTGATGCTATCATCAGGAAACTGTATTTTTGTTAGCTTGAGAGAAAGGACAAAAACTATACAGTATTCACATTATTAACAACCTTATTCATGATGTTTATTTTTAAAAACTACAATTTCCTTGTACAGTAAAGTACAATCCTGGTAATTTGAGTAATTGGGTCTAACGTCACCTCGAATTGCAAAATAAAACACATTAGGTATGTTAGTCTGTAGAGTCTTAATCAGTAGACGGAATTTTTCTTTCTGTTCTACAATTTGCCATGATTAAATCTGGTAAAAAATCTAAATTATACAGCTACCAAAATTAACAAAACACAAATGGTCACAGTTTTATCTGAAAATACTTGAGCTTGCAGACAGTGACAATAAGAATCACTACAGTATATTGAGTTACTATGCAAAGCTCCAAACACTGTTAACTTTGTGGGGATAGGAGCAGTTGCCTGATCACAAGTCACTGTCTCACCAGGCTATGCGATTGAGGGGTTTATATAGCGTGCAATTGTCTCAGCGTAATTCTTCCTAAGCAAAGTCATCAGTTTAGGTAAAAGAAGCCGATCGTACATTTATCTGTACATCTTAATTGGTATGAAATATATATACATAGCATTAAAATTTAAACATTTTTATTGGAATTAAAGTAAAATATATCGTAGATTTATGTCGATACAAGCGAGTGGTTAAAATATTTATTGACGCTAAAACAGGGGTTTGTAGTAATATTACAGATAACGATATGACCGGAAGCTATGTCAGTCGAGGCTGTTAAAACCAAGTTTGACTGTAAAATATTCGGTTTATTATTTTTCCCAACATTCCCTAGAACTTTGATTCCTAACTGCAGGCTTATAACAGTTTTAAGTTATGTTTTGTTCTAAAAATTAATAATTTAATGTATTTTAAATTCCAATATACTGTAATATTAAACATTTTCGTTTGAAACTTTCAGGGTTTGTCATTTCTGAACGATAATCACAGGAAATACCTTATGGACATTTTGCCTCATGTTTCTGTGTTTGCAAGAGTGGCGCCAAAACAAAAGGAACATGTGATCATCAGTTTAAAGAATCTGGGCTATACGACACTAATGTGTGGGGATGGTACGAACGATGTAGGCGCCCTCAAGCATGCTGATGTGGGTGAGTTTTGACAACGGTTTCTTTAAGACACATGTGGATCAGTGATACTTAAATTAAAACCTGTAGAGGCTGTATCCTCTTATTGTTCTGATTAGAACTGATTAATTTTACAAAGTTAAAGACATGGTCATTCATTGGCAGTATATTTGAATTTGGACACCTACTTAGGTTACTACCTTCAAGTTTGACATACGATTGCACTAAATCTGAGCTATTAGAGAAAAAATATATAACCTCAAATTTTCAAAACACTACCACATCTTTTTTAATATGTAAAAATCAATGTAAAATTTTTATTTTCAATCAAAATTTGATGATATCTATTGAGCCACTGATTACAATCTAACCATAAATTTTTACCAAGCTTGTTCGGAAGCTCATTTTTGGTTTCTAAATTTAGTTATTTATGAATTAAATCAATGAAACGAATTCACTTTTAACACAATAGTTGTTTGCTAATTATTTATGAATATAGTATCACTTTTGATTTCACATGCCTTAAATATTAAAGGACTTAAAGTTCCTCCGTGGCTGTGGAAATGCTTACTTCCGTAGTAAATACAAAAATTGAATTTGATTTCTAAGTTATTTTGTATGTTGATATGAACAGAGATCTACAATTTAATTGCAACTCATTTGGCACTTTATAATGTGAGAGGCGTATAAAAATTTGTATTCGGTACAGTCATTAATTTAGATCTTAACATGAATATTTTAAACAAATTTTTGAATTCCAATAATATATATTCTATACATTTGCTTCAATAACAATAAATATTCGTACAACTACGATGCCTTATTCTATATCCTAAACTGAGTTTATTTATTTGTTTTTTACAAACACAGAATCTGTTGAATTCAATATACAGAGTCCTCGGAACTATCCGGTACCTCTTTGTAGAATTATTCTTTACATAAATATAGGGTAAAAAGTTCCAATAAGCATAGGTCCGAAAAAATTTATTTTCCATTTATGAGCCATTTTGTTTTTTGACAAAAAAAAATGTTTTATCTCTGGAAGTAGATAAAACATGTAGTTCAAATTTGGTGTACATAGTTTTTATGTAAACATTTACCAGGATAAAAAAAGTCAGAACAGTGTCTGTAAATTTTTTTAAATGGCGGCCGCTTAATATGTTTAGTGTTAAATATCTCTAACATTTTTAACGCACGCCATTTTGAAAATTTACAAGACAGTGGTCTGATTTTTTGTATCCTGGTAAACGTTTACACAACAAATACGTGCACAGAATTTGAACTCAATATCTGGTCTACTTCCAAAGATATTATGATTTTTGTAATGCACGAGCTGCTGCTTAGTATTACAGTTTGGTTATTGTAGCTTGTGCATCACTGAAGATGGTGGCATAGTCGTTGAAATTTGAGTTGGTAAACGTATTAGTTGTGAGATTTTGTGTTCTAATTCAAGTTTAATTCTATCAAGCTATCTTATCACAAGTCAAGCTCAATAGGTTTTTATCAACATCATAACGCAACTAACATTTTTGCTATCATGGATTTAGCTCAAAAATTGACCTATCAAGTCCTAACTTTTAGATGACTTAATCGGTCGCTTAATTTTTTGCAGAACATTGGTTGTTAGAATCGACCATGTAGGCAGTCTTATTTTATAATCTCTACTGAAGGAATAATTCACTAATAGCAATTTTCCTCAGAGCAAGCTATGAGTGAAACGCTGCATTGAATAATAACACTTCCCATAAAGTTTAATTCCATTTAGGTTTTTGTGTCTAAAAATTATCATTTATGAAAACAAAAGATATAAGTGTCTTCAATTTGTGTGCAGAGTTTTTTTTTTTAACCTTATCATGCACTGATGATGTAGCATTTTTTGTTTGTCTGGACAATGTTAAATGAACAACAAATATTCTACTTTTCCAATTTTCACAATTGTATGTTTTATATTTCCATATTCCAATAGAATTAGTACTTTCATTGAATACTGTTAAATATATTTACACCATTGTATTCAATGATTAATGTTATTTTTATATACTTTTTTCAGGAGTAGCAATATTGTCTAATGCTCCAGAAAGGCTACCAGAGAGTAAAAAAGTTGAGAAAGTAGAAAAGGAAAATAAAATAAAAACTCTAAATTCACATATGGGTCATAGAAATCATGACCATAGATCGGTAAGTCTTGTAAAAGTAAGATCTAGTCAAAGATATACTTAATGTTTCACCTTTTTGTCACTGGAGTATATAAATAAATATATAATATTCAATTATATGTGCTGTTCTATCTGAAAAAATGTGATAGCATTAAACTTATATAATAAATTCTATGTTAGAGTCTGCACTTATAAATAAAATAAGATTGTCTGTTCTTTTCTCTCCCGTATTCATAGGTTGTGCCACAAAACAAACTTTTTCCTTGTGATAGTAAATCTTTCACTGAACCATTAACCATAGTTCAAACTGGCAAATCGGGTTTTAGTGTTTTGAAAGCATATTTAAAAAAATTCGTCAAAAATAGTAATTCCATCCCAATCCAAAAGTGTTCTATATCTTTTTTGTAGAGAAAGGTTCAAAAAATTCATATATGCCATTAAAAAATTTATTGATGTAAAATTGTAAAAGTTATTACCGCAAGAAAGGAAAAATTTTCAGTAACAAAAGGAAAAAGTTCAACTTTAAGCCTGCTTAACAAGTAGTAGACATTTTTTGTAATTTTTTCGTAAGCGTAAAAATGTTTTTTTAATTTAGTTCTAAATAGAACTGTATAAAAAGATTTAACAATTTCAAATTTCTTATTTTGAAAAAAACAGTTTTTATGTTCCAAATACACGACTGCTAACAAAACTAGGCCTAGTTTGAAACATAATTTACTAATATATGCTTTGCCCAAAAATGAAATATTATTATAACAAAGTATAGAGGATAAATCAAAGAAAAGAACAGTATACTTGTCTTTCCTTAGTTCACAAAAGTGTTTGAGTTATCTTTATTTGAATAACAAAATGACATCAATGATTATGAAACTTCCCCGGTCGCAGGAAACGTCATATGAATATCGTGGGAACCCACGCGCTAGACGGTCTCACCAGGTTGTCCTAATTATGTACTTTTCACTGCTGTCTAGACAAACAAAAAACTGGTTATTTCTAGTTTACTTCCCACCGTTAGAAAGATCAAACTATTCAACTATTCTCTACAAAATGGTGAAAAGAAATCTGTCAAAACTCTGATATTGTAGGCGTTATCTCGGTTGACTAATTGCTGTTTCATTGGTTGAAAACTGTCCAATCGCAAGGGTTTACAGAAATCTTCGTCATAAATCGTGTAAAATAGTGACATCTGATTGGAAGGCACTATTAAAAAGATAAAATATTGACGAATCCAATAGTATATTTATAATCTCGATAGAAATACTTCTTGTAGATGGTCTTGGACGTTTAAGAAGTGGGAAATAACAGTACAATTGTATGCAAATTAGCGCGCGGAAACAGCTGTAACCCGATCTGCATATTTTAAAATGATGATTACGTATGTAAATATACGTTTTACAAAAAAGTTTTAAATACAAAAATTAAAGTTTAATTGATTTCCTTTCCAACGGTGCCGGTTTTATTACGATTGGATGATTTTAAGTGTATTAAATAACGGAATATGCAAAGTCACGCATATATTCGAAATGGCTGCATCTTGCACCTGAGAGAACGTCACTTGGGGCAGTGTGTCATGGGGAGGGTTAATAAACCTCGCATCTTTGGTTTGCCATTGTCAGGTAAAATACATTATTTCTGATCCTTTCAATGTAGTCTATTTACTGTTGAATTTATTTGGTTATTAGTTTTTTAGTTAAGTAGCATGTTCTATTTAGATTTATTTTACTCAGTTAACAAATAAATTGATTAATTTACTGTCTATGCTTGTCGTGTGACATGCTCAGTATCAGGATTAGGATCGGGTGTAAATCTCTGAGCATGTCACTGAATCTTTGGGTAGGCTGACGACGATCTACAAGGCAAGGGCGGAGGTACCAGCAGAACTTAAAAACATTGGGCACGATTTAACTAGAAAAGTAAAATAAAAATATTGTTATTTATTATGTTTGAAAAAGTGGTGAAAAATCATTTGTAATTTAACAGCTGTTATCCAAATCATTTGTATAATTTAACAGATGCCATCTATTGTAAATGAATTGTCTTTGCTACTGTTTTCACTACAAACTATGTGTTTTCTTTAAAGTTCAATAAACCCTACCTTAGGTGTATTACTCAAATCTAGATTATTTCAGAAATATTATGTAATAATGTAAAGTGCTACAAGCCTTATTTCAACTGGGTTCTTTATAAAAAAATTAGATTTTGGGGGATATGTAGTGCATTTTGATAGTTGAAATGTTCAATTTATTTCTTGACTGTATTGAGAGACTTGAGATATTTAACAAAATTTTCAAAGGACTGAAGTATAGATTTTTTCTATAGAAAATGTAACAATGTGTTCATGACTATTTATTAAGTTTGGGGATTTTTGTTTGTTTGTTTTTTGCTTTAATATGTTTGTTTTGGGTATGTGTATGATATGTTTAAATGGGATTTAGCCTTAAGTATAAATTGCTGTTTGTGTTAATTTACATAGTGTCTATGAGAAACCAATATTATTATCATTTTCTACTTTCTGTTTGCAGAATCCTAACTCGACAGCAGCACAAACTCAATTACAGAAATTATTGAAAGAGCTAGAGGAACAAGATCAGGCGCAGATAGTTAAGCTGGGTGATGCCAGTATAGCAGCTCCATTTACTAGCAAACTTTCTTCAATTCAGTGCAGTTAGTAATTTCTTGTTCCATATAAATATTTATAGTAGATTATTTGAACTTGTTTTATGAATGATGTCAGGGTGTAAAAACTGAAAATGTTAAGGAATTGTTGTAGTCTTTACTATTTTTACCAATATTCTAGCGTTTGAAAATTGCAAAATAAATAATTCGATCATGCAGCTAAAGTATTTGGGAAATTGGTCTACTCACGAGGGTGCTGAATAGCTGCCTCTGTGTACGGAATATATTAGTAGAATTTGTTTGCAACTCGGCCTCAGTTCACGTGCTACTTTGTTCTGGTCGCAGCAGAAAAACTGAGTGAGTTTCCACCTCAACCTTGGG
>JAGFPH010002455.1:50927-66246 GCA_018207615.1 Philaenus spumarius | reverse complement strand
TAAAATTGTAAACTTGTGTTTTGAATTACATCAGTTATCAAATTATACAAATTGACGCCCAACAAGTGGGGCATTTTGTAGAATAATATAGTGGTAATATAATACAACAAACTAATTACATTTAGCCAACGATATATACAAAATTTTAAAACAAGAATTAGAACAATCGAACTGTGCTAGATTAAATAATTGTAACTAATTGATTATGTTAAATGTGTATTAAACACCAGTGTGACAATTCAGGCTTGTGCCCCAATGTAAACACATTTCTCAGCAGACGACAAAATATCATTTATTCACAACAGAACACATTCCAGAATCTAATTCCAATTATATAGAACACTATACTATGTAACAATAATAATGTAATTGCAAAAGCCCTGGGAAAGAGCTGATTGAAATTTAATCATTCGCTACTACATACGAATAGTCACAAGATTCTTATCTGCCAAGCTGTTTGTTTATTTTTATTACAACTCTTAACGCCGGTGGACTGAACTAATTACAAGCTACATGATGCAAACAAAGTAGTCCGCTATAAAAACAAAAATAATTGTAGTTTAAAATAGAAATTTAATTATAAAATAGTTAAACTATGAATATCTAGATGTATAATAGTGATTTAGTAATACTTGTAATAGATGAAAGCTGTGCAGCACGGATTCGTTTCTATAACAGCCTAGAATCCAAACTCGGAATACCAACCCACGCCAAATAAATTCTATAAATATTTTCACAAAGATTACATACAAACATTACTTCAAATCAAAATTAAACTAATACATTTATAAGTGTCACTGTAAAAAGTAAACTAGTTCAAAATGACAAAGTAATTAACTATCCCAAAATTCATATAAAATGGAAGTGTGAAAAACGACCGCCATTGGTCAAACAGAAGTACAGGCCGTGAACGAGCCAATGAGAGGATAGGACGCTATGAACCGTTAATAGCATTTATTTTCAAAGAGCGCTGCATCAGTGTTACCTGGGTGACAGAAATGGAAAATGTCATGAATATACATTTTTGATTTAATCCGAAATTTGATTATTATTTTTATCTTGTCCCAGTCTATAGACTAAAGAATCATGTTTATATTATTTTTAAGATTTCAATTTTAAATAGGACAAGATAAAAATAATGATCCAATTTCTGATTAAACCAATATAACCAACAATTTATATTCATGACAGTTTTCACTTCTGTCAGTAGTCCCTCAACTGCTTTTTTTTTTGTAACCTCTTCAAATCAGAATGCATGTAAGATGGGAAACATCATGTCTGCTCATTGAGAATTCGTTTTCAATGATTAGTTAAATATATTTGCTGTTTCCCAAGATTGCATGTCTATTGGCAGTTCATTAAAACCTAGAAGTACAACAGTCTTTGAAAAAAAGTTTTCTTAATTTTCGGTCTTATTAAACACTGTAAATAAATTAAGAAAATATGTTTGTCATTTAATTTTGCTAGCCGTGAACCTTTTTATTTTAATTACTGAAAATGTATTTTTATTTAGACTTGTTTCTGTTTCAGTTTGTCATGTGATAAAACAAGGTCGCTGCACTCTAGTTACAACACTTCAGATGTTCAAGATCCTAGCACTCAATGCACTCATCTTAGCTTACAGTCAGTCAGTATTATATTTAGATGGAATCAAATTCAGTGATACTCAAGCGACTCTTCAGGGATTGCTATTAGCTGCTTGTTTCCTGTTTATATCAAGATCAAAGGTAAACTTATAATCTTGCTGCCCATGAGTTCCACTTGATTATCATCAAAGCTTGACATAAATTAATATTAATGATGGTAATAATAATATTCTGGATCTATGGATATCTGGAGTAAGGCAAATGTAAGGTTATTTAACACCTTTTCATCACAGGTTACAACTGTATATTAAATTCAACTCACACTTTTTTCATCAAGAGGTGGTTCTTTGTTAATTTAAAATTCTCAAAATTTATTATTTAATCTCGAAGTGTGGTAATTCTGCACAGGGTAGAAAAGTGTAAATTATTTTTACGAGGTGTGAACAAAAAATGCTGTGAATCGTTTTGTTACAAAGTAATAAGCTTAAATTACATGTAATGGAATTAATATCCTTTAAAGTACAGTCCTTGGCTAGCGATGCACTTGTTCCAAAGCATTTCTCAAAGGCTTCTTTCGGAAGGTGTTTCAGCTACTGGGTCGTGGCCGTTGCCCATTTTTCTGATCTCTTTCTTCGCACATCACTTCGCAACCGTTCCAGTCCCCCTTGTAAAATTTGGAGATTACAGATGATCCCTTTGGAACAAACTCTGATCGCACTATGCCCTCACTATCGAAAAACAACGAATATGACCTTGATGTTTGACTTTGACTGACTTAATATCCAGTTACAATTTTCGCCATGAAGTCCGGATCTGCATGAAGACAATCCTTGCAAACTGAGACACGATTTTCCTTCTGTTAAAATGCTTTGCATGAACCCATACAAGATGGTAAGCTCTCTAATAATCATTAGCCTATTTGAACGTACAAGTTTGACCACTTTTTGCAAGTTTTCATCTGTTTTTAAGGTTGAAGAACATCCCGACCATTACGCGTCTTCAACCGACTCATTTCCGCTTTTAAATCGCTCGTAACACTTGTAAAGAGTCTTCAGAGTTAAGACATTATCACCATACACTAATTTTTTAAACATTTCATGTGCTTCTTTGGCACTTTTTTGCAACTCGAAACAAAACTTAGTGTCAATGTGCTGTTTGAAATCCATGATGCATGGCAGAGATGATAAACACGACCTCACTCTAGCGGCTCGGGAAGCTAACTGACAAGTCAGAAGGAGTTCAAACTTGACATTGCCGGTCAGCAGATCAGGCTATCGGACATGTTAGATCAAATGGATCAGTTGCTGCTATAAAAATTCATTCTGTGTATTTTTGGATCACATCTCGTATTGACGTTAATAATAATATTCTGGATGTATAAATACGGCGTACGGTTATTTAACGCCTTTATCATCTCAGGTTACAAATGTATATAAAATGCTACACCCATTTTTTATCAAGGCATGATTATTTGTTAAATATAAAATTCTCCAAATTTATTATTTAATCTTGGCGTGTGGTAATTCAGCTCATGCAAGGAAAGTGTAAAGCACTTTTATAATGGAACAGACCATGGTCATTTTTTTAATAACGAGTGATGCAATCAATTAGTGGAATCTTGATTCTACTATCTTATTTATTATAGTAAACCATACAAAGAAAACAGAAATACAATTTACAAAAAATGTTAAAAAAATATAATACATGGGCCAAATTACATTGTTCTTATTAGACCATCCATTAGAGCAGGGGTTCTCAACCTTTCAGGTTTTGTGCCCCCCCCCCCCCCCCTCCCCCTTTGAACACTGATGTGAGGTCACGCCTCCCTCCATACCACTACCAAATGCAGTTAATTACATGTAGTGCAATCGGAAATTGAAACTGAAGCTGGTTAGGAAAGCTGAAGTTGGTTTTTCGATTATTAAATAAAAATAAAGATAATACCACACACAAAATTTAATAATAAACATAACTTTATTTTGAACATATTACTATCAGAACATATTCAATTCAATTTATTATTCCTTTTTAGACAAACACAACATTCGTGTAAAGCAAGTTATATATATAATATATTGCTAATAAAATAAATAATATGAAATCGAAGAACTAAATACAAATTTATTTGAGGTAATCTACGATCTATTTTAGGTTGGCTTGTATACGGTACCAGTCATTTTCACAACATAATGATAGGGCTATCACTGTTTGTCATTGACAATATTTGGAATATTTTATTTTTTAATACATTCATGCCTCCCTTGAAATTCTCCTATTTTTTTATTTTTGAAAAAAAAGAGGCAGTTTTTGGTAAAAAAAATTGATAGCAAACCGATTGCGTTATGACTTAAGGAATAGTTTGTAGTTGAAAATATTACCTTCGGAAACAATAATTTTTTTATTGTGAAATTATTGAAATAACAAAAACTGTGTATAATTTGACTTTTTTTGTGGTTTTTGCTTATATTTTGTAAGTAATTAGATGAAGTGCTTTACTTTTAATGTAAATTTATAGTAAATTTATAATTTTGACATTTCAAAGTTAAAGTTTTGGAATTGTGTTAACCCTATCAGTGCCCTGGTTATAGCTCAAATTAGCGAGCCGGTTTTTATTGTTTTGAAAGCATATTTTAAAAAATTCGCCAAAAATAGTAATTCTATCCCAATCCAAAAGTGTTCTTTACCTTTTTTTTAGAGAAAGGTTCAAAGAATTCATATATGCAATTAAAAAATTTATTGATGTAAAATTGTAAAAGTTATTATATCAAGAAACAAAAAATGTTCAATAACGAAAGGAAAAAAGTTCAACTTTAGGCCTAAATAACAAGTAGTAAACATTTTTTGTATTTTTTTCGTAAGCGTAAAAAAGTTTAGTAATTTAGTTCTAAATATAACTGTATAAAAACATTTATCAATTTCAAATTTTTTATTTTGAAAAAAACAGTTTTTATGTTCCAAGTACACGACTGGTAACAAACCTAGGCCTAGATTGTAACGTCATTTACTAATATATGCTTTACCCAGAAATGAAATATTATTATAACAAACTGTAGAGGATAAATCAAAGAAAAGAACGGTATACTTGTCTTTCCTTAGTTCACAAAAGTGCTTGAGTTATCTTTATTTGAATAACAAAATGACATCAATGATTATGAAACTTCCCCGGTCGCAGGAAGGGTGATATAAATTACGTGGGAACCCACGCGCTAGACGTTCTCACCAGAATGCCCTAATTATGTACTTTCCACTGCTGTCTAGACAAACAAAAAACTGGTTATTTCTAGTTTACTTCCCACCGTTAGAGAGATCAAACTGTTCTCTACAAAATGGTGAAAAGAAATCTGTCAAAACATATGATATTGTAGGTGTTATCAAGGTTGACAAATTTGCTGTTTCATGGGTTGAAAACTGTCCAATCGCAAGGTTTACAGAAATCTTCGTCATAAATCGTGTAAAATAGTGACATCTGATTGGAAGGCACTATTAAAAAGATAAAATCTTGACGAATCCAATGGTATATTTATAATCTCGATAGAAACACTTCTGTAGATGGTCTTTGACATGTAAGAAGTGGGGAAATAACAGTACGATTGTATGCAAATTCGTGTACGGAAACAGCTGTAACCCGACCTGGATATTTTAAAATGATGATTACGTATTTAAATATACGTTTTACGAAAAGTTTTAAATACAAAAATTAAAGTTTAATTGATTTCCTTTCCAATGGTGCCGGTTTTAATACGATTGGATGATTTTAAGTGTATTAAATAACCAAATATGCAAATTCTCGCATAGATTCGAATTGGTTGCATCTTGCTCCTGAGAGAACGTCATTTTGGGCAGTCTGGTACTGGGAGGGTTAAATGACAGTAAATGGTATGTAGATTAACCATGCACAAGATCCCATTGCTAACAAAAGTACTTCTGAGTACCATGAATCTCCTATATGTGAGAGCCTTGCACTCTCATAGCAGGTGGTTCAATCCCAAGGTAGCAGAATCGATAGGAAGCGTTTGAGTTTTCGACAGAGAGACAGATGAACATTTTAGCCTGCCTAAGCCCAGGAGTAATGTCTGAGGTAGCTCTTGGGCCTCCCACAAAAAGGATCTGAACCAATGAAGGGCTTATTGGTTCCAACTCTAGCAAGACGATCCGCTGCCTTATTGCCTACCAGGCACCCATTTAAAAGTAACTTCATTGAGTCCAGCCATTTCATTCACTACTTTGAAGCAGTCCCAAACTAGCCTTGATTCAAATGTGAATGATTCCAGCGCCTTTACAGCGGCTTGGCTATCAGAAAGGACATCAATACTAGCTCCCTTAATTCCACTTTTGAGAATTTCACGGGTACAAAGTTCAATAGCAATAAACTCCGCCTGAAAAACCAATGGTAAGGAGCATATAGCCCTAGAAGATGCACCTAGGACCATAAACTCCTGCTCCAACACCACTGGTCATTTTGGAGCGATCCGAAAGTCATTCTTGTGTGCTTTTTTTACCTGGTCCAGGTCCAGCACCTCCTGCCTCCTAGGGACCATCGATCTTGACCGTGAAGGAGTGGTTAAAGATTTCATCGTGTCCGACACCTTAAGGTCCATTTTGAGCCCATGAAGCTTTTACAATATAGCCAAGTGACCTTCCAGATCCCCTGGTTTGTAGTTATGAGTCCCCATCATCCCCAAGGCAGACCGCAATGCAACCCCCTCCATGTGAATGTGCAGAGGAAGCAGGTTGAGAAATGCCTCCACAGCTGATGTGAGCAGGAGCGCATAACCCCACAAATTCTTTGGCACGCTAGACTTTGTAGCTTTTGCAGCATTTTTATGACTCCAGAGAAGGTATAATATAATTATTGTTAAGTAAAACTGCGGTACATGGATTTACTATTAGGTCTGTCAAGGTTGTTGCTAGTAAATTATTCAAACATTGTACATATTCTTAACACTTCTCTAGAATAGGCCTAATAATAACTCTAATACAATAAAAAAAATATTTCCCCTAATGATTAGGAATAATTGTACATTTACGTTTAAAGAACTGTACTATTCTCCTTGTATGGAAGCTGGTACTATTACTTCGGCTCACCTAAAACGCCAAACTATTGAAATCTTGCGAAAATTCTAAAAAAAATTTACCCCTCCCTTTTTTATGGCTTTCTCAACGTTTTTGACGTCTCTGAATACGATAAAGCAATACAAAATGTTGTGTCTGTCTGTGGACACGATATATGCACTAACAGACGTCGCAGAAAACTTCTGGTGGTGCCAAAATCTTTGTAAGTTTATTCCGAAGAGTTGAAAAGTTTTTGAGCTTTCTAGCGTGACAGCAACGTGACGTACGGGACAAAAACATCACATTTTTTAATATCTAAAAAAAACCTAACCCCAGTCCTTAAAAAAGTATTCCATCTTTTCGTCTTGTTTCTACTTAGTAATTACTTGAATGTTTCATCTTATAATATGAATGCTTTTGTTTTAGCCATTGAAGTCAATCTCCAAGCAGAGACCACTTCCAAACATCTTCAACCTCTACACAGTGTTAACAGTGTTGTTACAGTTTCTTGTACATTTTGTGTGTTTAGTGTATCTTGTACAACAAGCGTCCGTCATCTCACCTGACAAGTAAGTACTACTAAGTGTATGTTCAGTTCCATTTATGTATCAGTCGACTGCAAAAGTCATGTGGCAAAATAAACATAATCATAATGTATTTTATACCACTTTGAAGGGAAAGACAAATTCTACCAAGGGGTTTTTTTTCTTGTGACGTAGTGAGTTGGCACACTTGCAAACATTTAGAAGACGTCAAAGCAGTGGGATATCTATTATCGTGTACATTGAAAACACTTTACATGGACCCTTACGAGATGTTAAGTTCTTCGGTAAGCTCTGGAACACTCATTTGCCTGTTTGAACGAACAAATTTGGGACAAGGATGTCCCGACCGTTCCTCGTCTTCAACCGACTCATTTCTGCTTTTAAATCGCTCATACCACTTGTAAACAGTCTTCAGACTCAGCACATTATCACTATACACTGATTTTAACATTACATGAGTGTCTTTGGCACTTTTTTACAACTTGAAATAAAACTTATGTTAATGCGTTGTTACAAATCCATGATGCATGACTGGCACGGTAAACATGACCTCTTTCTAACAGCTTCGGAAGCTGACTCTCAAGTCAGAACATGTGTTCAAACTTGACACTACCTGCCTCAACAGATCAGGCTGTCGGATATATTAGATCAAATGGATGTAGTGTCAGCAGTTTTTGATAGGTGTAAATTAAAAGTCATAAATTGTGGGAGTCTGTAATATGTACAACATAATCGTTTCATCATGATTGTGGAAAAATATTGTAAATCGAGGGAAAGCAAAAATTTCAGGAAGGTAAAATCAGGGGTTCTTTTTAATACATAGGCAAAAAGTGCACCGTTTTCATGTAAATTCGTTTATCACTTAAAATTATTTCTCAATTGACTTAATTTCTAGAATTGTTTTAATATTTTTTCAGGGATAAAAAACCAGTCGATCCTGAGGAAGAATCAGAATTTGAACCTAGTATACTAAATAGCACTGTGTATATAATTTCAATGGCGTTGCAAGTGTCTACATTTGCAATCAACTACAGAGTAAGTTGAACATAAAACAAACTTTTTTATATCATGATAACTAAACAGCTGTGGAGATAGTGTTGAAATAATCTAATAATTTATTCAAGTAATACGTAATTCAGTAATTTTATTTGAATAGAAACCAGATAAATGATTCACACAGATCTTACACTTGTTTGACCAGGGGGTCAAACCCCTACCCCGAAATCCCGAAATTTAGTAGTAAAAACTAATACTAGGTTTACAAATTTATTTTTAACATTTTATTTTTTACATTTATAGCCTAAATGAGTAGAAATTATTTTATTTTTGAACCTTTCTACGTAATAATCACTAATATTTTAAAGCGGATGCACATGTGCATCCATAGCACATAGGCTCAAAATTGGTGTGCAAAGCATGCAATGCTCTGTGTATTGAAAATACTTCCAATACGGGGGTTGGTGTGTTTAGTGTCAAGCTCATATGTGCGTCCTTAGTATTGAATGTGTTAAAAGGGTTTAAATTCAAATCCCCGGTCCTGGCATGACCCCCCCCCCCCCCCCCGCCCTCCTGGCTCTTGGCCTTGTTGTATTAGAATAACTACTTGGCTCAATAAATAATATTATCGAGTTCTTTGTTTCTGTTGCGAATGCATATAGCTGATATAAATTTATGAATGCATTATACAAAGTAAATGTACTGACGTGAAGTATTTTACTTAGTGCTTATGATGGTAGGGTAATTTCTCCAAACAAATAAAGTTTTACTTCGACAGATGAATATATTTGATAAAATAACATCCCTTGATGATATTTTTTATTTAGATTTATAATTTAATTGAGCTTAATAATATACAGAATGTTCATAAAGTCCCTTTATTATTATTTTTACTGAAAATAAGTAAACAGAACTTTGTATATAACTTGTGTTGCATAACAGGAGAAATTTATTTGACATAGGTCTCTGACGCTCTATGATTTTTGGGGCTTAGGAGAGGGGTAGCAATTTCAATGTAAAGGTAGGTCATGTAATACACTATTGTAAAAGAGAAACAATTAAAAGAGAAACAGAATGGCGTGAACTATAGCTTATTATTTTGCTTCGTTTCAAAGTAATGGACAATCAAAGTTCTGGAAAATTATATTTGTATCATAACATCAAAGCAGGTTATTAATTTGTTAATATTAGGAATAAGTAGGTTGGTGAAAGTAGTAATTTTTTTAGTCGACAATGTTTTTATAACTAGATTTGAAAAATTCAGATACAATCTAAAAATCTCACCAAGACAGAATAGCATTTTAGTTACATTTAAAAGATATATTCTAAAGACTACTACAGTATAGCACATGCTTAAGACTTGTGTAAACTGTAAACTGAGTGCTATCACAACAAAACGAGGGAGGTATTGCTATCCTATCAGTACATGAAAAGTGGTGCTAAGCAGTAACGTACACAGTAGAGAAAGTGAGGAGCAAAGGTCAGGGGTTGTACTCCCAGTTACATTTACATTTTTCCCCAAAGTTTTTCAAGTACACATAGAAACTCAGATAAATTAATGGTACCATACTACTTTTGTTTTTTGTAAAATGTGTTACATTTAAGCTCAACAACCTACTTATTCCTAATATTAACAAATTAATAACCTGCTTTGATGTTATATAAATTATAATAAAAATATAATTTTCCCGAACTTTAATTGACCATTACTTTAAAAACGAAGCAAGATACTAAGCTCTAGTTTCGCAGCAGACAGACTCGATTCGCAAGTTTGCATCCCGGCCGTCAAAAATCAACCTTGTGGAATTGAACCAAATACTTTTAGTGTATTTTATGTTTTAATCGATTTTGGGGGAACCAGACAAGCTATAAAATGGTCGTGTAAAAAAACAAAATGTGCAGAATAATCCCTATATTTATTTTTTTACATAAAATTCCAAAAAAGGTTTCATTCTAGTATGCAAAATCTAAAAAACATTTACTTCTGGTCAAAAAAGTGCTTCCGGTTGTTGAATTTTTTTGGCTAACACACGAGCCACTTGTACTAGTTTGTGTATTTTAATGACACCCCAAAACGTGTTCTGGTGACCATGATTGGTGCTCATTAACCACTCCCGACCTTTGGTCTTACCACAAGAGTCACTACAGTAGCTCATCTTTCATATGGAAAGTCGCTAAAAACAAAATGGGATGTATGTGATTGCTGTACAAATACAGTACTAAGAAATTAATACCGAATTTTAACATTAACTCTAGAACTGGCATCGTTCTAAAATTGAACTCAAAGCTAAAATTGAAAAGCCCGTTTATAGCGTTTTACAAGCATATTTTTAAAAATTCGCCAAAAATAGTAAAGAACGGTATACTTGTCTTTCCTTAGTTCACAAAAGTGTTTGAGTCATCTTTATTTGAATAACAAAATGACATCAATCTAATGAAACATCGCCGGTCGATATATTACGGGCATGAAGGGTCATTTGAATACTGTGGGAACCCATGAGCCAGACGATCTCACTAGAATGCCCTAATTATGTACTTTTCATTGCCGTCTAGACAAACAAAAAACTGGTTATTTCTAGTTCAATTCCCACCGTTAGAAAGGTCAATCTTTTCTCTACAAAATGGTGTAAAGCAATCTGTCAAAACATGTGATATAGTAGGTGTTATATCGGTTGACAAATGGGCTGTTTCATTGGTTGAAAAAGCTGTCCAATCGCAAGGGTTTACAGAAATCTTTTGAATAAATCCTGTAAAATAGTGACATCTGATTGGAAGGCACCATTAGAAAGATAAAATCTTTTCGAATCCAATGGTAGCTTTATAATCTCGATATAAATACTTCTGTAGGTGGGCTTGAACGTTGAAGAAGTGGGAAATAACAGTACAATTGTATGCAGATTCGCACGCGGAAATAGCTGTAGCCCGATATGCATATTGTAAAACGATGATTACGTATGTAAATATACGTTTTACGAAAAAGTTGTAAATACAAAAATTAAAGTTTAATTAATTTCTTTTCCAATGGTGCCAGTTTTATTACGATTGGATGATTTTAAGTGGATTAAATTATCGATTATGCAAATATATGCAAATTCTCGCTAAGGTTCGAGCGGGTTGCATTTGCGTCTGAGAGACTGCAGTCTGCCACTTTGAGGGTTAAATATTCTTATTTTAGACTATTTTAATGTACAGATTATTTTCATGAACATTAGAGGGGTAGGCATTGTCCATTGTTGAAAATGTTATTTTAAATACAAAATTGATGTTATGTTTGTCACATATCGTCAACCTTACACAACCATTATGTGTGACAAAATACATTTTATGAATTGAATAAATCAATATTTAATATATTGTATTGGTATATTTTCAGGGTCACCCGTACATGGAAAGTTTATCTGAAAACAAAGCTTTAATGTACAGTATCTTCGGATCAGCTGTAGCCGTCTTAGCTTTGGCAATGGGCATCGTGCCTGACATTGCACACCAATTTGAAATTGTTGATTTTCCATCGGATGTAAGTATACCTGTATTATATTATGTTTAATATTGTTATAAGGATCTTTCTGGATGATGGTAAGAGCCATTAAGTTTTATGGACATTTTGTATAACTCAACTGTGCAAGTGGAATAGGTTCCATTCATTCTATTGAAGTTGGATTCTACTGTATCATTCCACTCCCCTCACCCTATGTGACTTTTTACAAGTGAGAATGTTAAGGAATTTTTAAATAAAGACTAATTTAGTTTGACAATAGTAATTCATTGTAACGCTGAATTTTCTGGGAGGAAAATGTGCCCCAGATATTGTCGTCAGAGAAATGAATACAACGGTTCGGGCCCCAAATAAACACTCTATTTGTTACAAATCCTTTATTGCCTCCTTCTTATACATTTCAATGTCTCTTACAATCAATTCCTTATTACAAAAAAAAAAAATCTAACACAGGTATTTTCCCAGACTGAAATAGATACAGTCCTTTGAGGAATGTATGGGGTGGGCAAGGGGAGCTTCAGAGGGTTTCAACATGCTCCAGTACCTGAGGGAGATAGAGGAAGGTCGCCATGTTGTTGTAATTTTGTAAGTTATGTTAAATTAGTGTACTTTGTGTGATATAAAATGGACATTGTACTTTCTTACAAATCTAAATGAAATGATACTAACCATTTTTTTTTAAATGTCTAAATTTGCTAACTTGGTCGCTATGGTAATGAATGTAAAATGCATTAAAGAAATGTGTGTTGGTTCAGTCTATAACCTAAAGTTATAATAAAGTAACCCTTTCTCGAAAAATTTCAAGAAACCTGTGTTGGTTCGCTACAGAAGTGAAAACTGTCATGAATATAAATTGTTGGTTATTTTGGTTTAATCCAAAATATGATCATTATTTTTACATTGTCTCATCTATAGACAATCATGTTTATGTTATTTTTTAGATTTTAATTTTAAATGGGACAAGATAAAAATAATGATCAAATTTCTAATTAAACTAATAGAACCAACTATTTATATTCATGACAGTTTTCATTTTTGTCGGTAGACACCATTGCTTCCTTTTATTTTTATTTAAACGAAATTGTGCAACCCGATAAATGTGATATAAATGAGGCAATTAATGTAAAAATACACTTTTACTAACCGGTTATTTTTTTGTTATTTCAAGTGCCTTTTATTTCAAATGCTTTTATATATAATTCAAAATTTATGTTTGTTCCAGTTTCGATTGATTCTTGTTGGAGTGCTGTTTGCCGACTTTTTTTTCTCATACGTCGTAGACCGAGCCTGTCTTTTCTTGTTAGGAGAGGGTAAATTACGGATACGTCACTGACACTAGGCCTTCAATATCATTCCTTTATAAACATCCCGATTTCATTCTAGATTTTAATTATTGGGTTTTTATTTTCATAGTATGTATCGTCTCAGTTTTGTAAATTATCCACTTTAGTTTACATTAATAAATTATTGATTCATTAATAAATTAATTCAGTATTCGTTATTGAAATTTTGATTTGTAACTTTAAAAAAAAGGATTGTAATTTATTGAAAGTTGTAGTATTAACAGTAATTGTTTTGTTCTGAAATACATGTAAAATGTGTCCACCACTCGGTCACAAGTTTAAAATTAGTATTGTTTTGTTTTTTTTGCAATTGTGCATATGTGTGACAAAATTAACACACACTCTATTTTTGCATAAAATACTATTCATTGAATATTTTATTACTTTAAATAACTGATTATTGTAAGTTTTATTGTAATCATGGGGACTTTTGATTGGTATTGACTGATGTAAATGGATCAATATTATAGTTTGTTAATAATATAGTTGTGAACCAAATGTACTTTATCTCTTCTTTTGAATGTAAACATTCTCATGGACACTGGTGAAGATTAAAAGAATTTCTATTTTGTTGTCTGTTATAAATATGAAAGAAGTGTTTTTACTTAGTTATTGAATATACTTTCAATGTAAGTAAGAACCTTTCTTTTTCCCCATTGTCATCACATCAGTACTGTTGTCTTTAAGTTTTTCGAGAAATATTAAGGCTCTGCAAGGATGAAGCAAGGCTAAGAAATTATTCTTAATTCACCTATACACATTTAACGTGGGTGTTTTTCATCGTCTCTAACAAGTCTCAATTTTCTGTTTAAAGTAATCATTTATTAATGATGTATTTTCAATTTCATTATTAATTATTGGGACATTTGCCATCATTTGTGTATTAAATATGCGAATATGAATCTACTCCCATTATCAAGTGATTAAAAAAACTAAGGAAACATAATCCTAGAGATCTAGGCCTATGTTAAAGAAAACAACGTGAAACTAAAATATACCACTAACATCTATGTAAACTTAACCCTTAAAGCGCTAAGCTAAAGTATGGGCTAACGCTCATTTAGAGTTAAAAATATAAATATTTATTTTCTCAATGTCCTTTTTAAATGTTGATTCTTAGGGAAAAAGTACACACAAAAAATACTCAACTAATTTTAAAATTAAAAAAAAATTTTTTTTAAGAATTTAAACAAATTCAAACTAAACTTAGCAGAATTTACAATTATTCAAAAACTAATTACATAAAAGCAATACTTATTGTTGTCTAAAAAATAAAATAACTGTATACTAAACTAAGAAAAACAAGAACTTATACAAAACTAAAACTTCGGAATGAATATCAGTCAGCTAGCTATCAGTATAAACAAACAAGTAACAGCTGAGTGAAACAGATGCGTCTATAGGCGTAAGCCACGCTGAGAACTGTTGCGATAGTAGACGCATTTGCTCTGGCGACAGAACACAACCAAGGCGCAACAGACATTGCTTATATTTTTGATTTGGTCTAAATATACTCAAAGAACATCAAACTGCACTCTATTGGAAGTTTCGTGATCTATGAAATCATCTAAGCTCGTGTTTCTGTATTTGCGTTTAAAGGCACTAACTACGCTTAGAGATTGGGTCGTGCCACGTCTAAAGGCGCTAGCCGCCCGTTAAGGGTTAAACACCTCAGAGCTGAAACTTAGAAGTCAAGAAAAGAGTATGACAAACACATACTTGACAGCAAAACGTGTTGACAGACGGAGGTCAGAACAACAACTGGCCGGGTGCAGAGGGAGTGGCATTATTCTTAATTAAGTTTAGTTTACTAGCCCTAGACCGAGTGAAGTAGAAATTTCTCAGGTAAAAGTTCAGCTTGTTTTTATTTGTACTAGAAATATTATAATCTAGTTTTAGTTCTTTTTTCAATAATTTGAACCATAATGGCCCTACTTCTATGCTTGTTTGGCTGATAGGATAGTCCACTAGTTTTATGTAAGAGGCTTCAATTATCTTTCATTTGTATAAATTACTTTCCTGTTGTATGATTTTTGCCTCTTCCCAATTGAATTTATGATTTTCGGACCATATTCTGCAATTTTTGATTTACCGACTAGGCCTAACCGCACGTTATTTCAAGGTCTTTTTGCCTCGTCAATATATTATTGCGTATCACACTCACATTCAATACTGTAAATCCACATTTTAGAATCCTGTGTACCATTTTTAGGTTTAGTCTCGGTTATTCTGGGATTTGGGTGACTAAACGACTGTGGACAGCAATATTTTCATATAAGACACAAATTTGTAGGGGTAATT
>JAGFPH010002455.1:40668-50917 GCA_018207615.1 Philaenus spumarius | reverse complement strand
GCATGACATAAATATAGTAATAGCTTGTACAAATTTTTGTGGAAAGTACCTTTAGTGGCCTAAGGAACTTTATGAAGTGTAGAGGGGACCCAAAACAAATTTCATTAGTTGTTAAGGCCTAATTATGTAGGAAATAAATTAATTCGATAGACTTTGTCTCAAGTAATATATTTAAGATAAATCAAATTCGAAATTACATTAGGCTTAATGATTTTTAATGTAATACACTAATTAATTTTATGAACAAATAATGTTTAATTCCAAGATTTAATAAATGGGTTTTAATTTTGCTAGAGGAGAAAGACTGACATTCAGTGGGCTGATTATAATTTGAAAAGTACAGTACCTCAGTATTTTGTATCAACATTAAGAAAAAATGGCAAAGTAGGCCTAAACAAACAATTAAGGAGAAGGCGTTAGTATTTCATGTACTTGGTAACCAATAAACTCCATGAAGTTAGTGGTATTTATATATGGCTAAAACAAAATAAATTTAATGTGGCAAAATATGTATGTCAGTTGTGTTTGAAATTATCAGCTTAAAATAGCCTGATTATTTGATTAAAATTTGTAAGCAAAGTTTAACTAAAAGACCAGGGAATAATCTAAAACTCTCAGTACAAAATTATTAACTTTACAATTTGTAAACAATTTCTGTCATTACTTAAACCCAGCTTAAACCTTTGATTATGGACGTTCTAATCAAGGCTTAAACAGAGTTTAACCATAGATCATGAAAGGTTATCCAAATACAATGGTTTAACCATTGACTATATAAGCAAGAGTACTTATATAGTCAATGGTTTGACTAAGTTTCCAGATAGCAGATTATTGTGGGACTGATCTAACTCTTACTACAATTATTATTTAGTTAAAAATAAAGTTCAACAGCGCTTTCTAGTAGATTAAGTAACAACTATTTGCAAAATAGTTTGTTCAAAAGCCACCAGTATAAATGACTAAAATTAATATAAATCAAAAAGGAAGTAGTATGAAAATAATAATGATTACTGAGGTCAATAAGCTGAATTTATTTTTTACAGTGACTATCCAGTCGCTTTTCACTCGAGTTCAGTGAGTCGATTTTGAACAGTCCACGTATTCTAGCGGAAAACATTAGAACTACTAAGTGATGTTGCCTACTTGATCAAAACTTCTGTTAGAAATAAATCTCCAAAAACAGATACCAATATTATTTCCTCAGTGAGGCAACACTTTTCTAGAAAGTTTGACCCGTCTCACTATTAAAAATGCTTACGAATCAGATAAATAAATCTGCATATACGTTTGTCAATAATTATTTCATGTCGGCTACAGCTTCTTTTAGTCGTGAGGTGCTTCCCTTTATAATAATAGCTTTAGTCCGATTTAAATTATAAACTACAATTTATTTTTCGTAAATCTTTGTTCCGTAAGGTGCTACCTCTATATATACGTTAAATTTGAAACTATTATTTTACTCTATCCAGCAAGTGCTGCTACCTAAAAAATCCATATTACAATATATTATGTATTATCCTTTGGATTTCTTTATCAATAAAAATGTAAATCTTTGTCCTGTAAGGTGCTGCCACCAATAAGTTAAATTTGAAACTATTTTTAATAATTTTTGTTCTAGATCGGTAGGTGCTGCTACCTATATCTAAATTATAAAATATTATTAATTTTAATCGTTGATTTGTTGCATTACTGTACTAATAGCAGTATTATTATCTCTGAATAAAATAGTATTCTAAACATAGCCTACATTAATTTAAAAGTCTGTATGTTTGTTTATGGCTCTTCTTAAAACCCTTTCATCAGTGAGTTTTTCCCACTACTTGGAACTAAAAAAGTGAGTTTTTTTAGGCTTTTCAAAAAATTCAAATGGTTGCTTTTCTTTTGTATTTTTATGTAAAAAAACTGTTGTTTTTTGCAAAATTTAAAAATAACATTTTTTAAAAAAAATATTACAAAAGTAAGGTACACAAGTAAGCACATCATATGATGTGAAAAATGTATTCAATAATAATTCGGCTTTTTATTTGTTTTTATGTATGTTTATAATATTCGTAATATATTCTAGTCATTGATTGTCATCAATTATATTACTTCTTTTGAGGGACATTTTGTAAATAATAACTTAAGTAAACTAATTACATTACATTATGTTTCCAACAAACATTTCAGAACAAACTCTACACAGACAACAAAGTCAGCAATAGGCTGAAACGCTGAAAGTAAGCACATCATATGATGACTTCTATATAAACAGCTGTCTACTCACTTAGGAATAAGTATGTGGATGCTACTAAAAATTCAGACACATGCTACTAGATAGCAGCACAGGTCAGATAGGTTTCAAACCAATGATGTGTTCACTGAAGAAATTTGTATTAAAAAAACTCTATTGATGTGCTCAGAGATAATAATACCAAAAGTGGATGTGCTCACTCAAAATGGAAGTATTGCGTGTTGCATCATATGATGTGCACACTGATGAAAAGGTTAACTTAAAGAAAACTCCCGAGTGTACAGTATGATTTTAATGCAAAAGGCCTGACTCAAGCCGCAAAATCGTTGAAACATGCATTCGTAATACCGTGTTTCGGATTCTATTTATAAATTAATAATCTGGGAAACTACTTTAAGTTATAAAGAAGGCTTTATATTTTTTACGTGTTACCTTAAAATATGGAAATTATTGCTTAAAACTCCCAAAAAATGCGTTAAAAACAATAGATTTTTACTCATTTAAACTGTTGATTAAAAGGAGTTTCCGACGATTTCTTTCAATTATGAGGTATAAGACAAAAGCACAAAACCTTTAAGAACAATTTAAGATGTTTCACAACTTTTTAGGTTGAAAAACGGCGTCC
Organism: Philaenus spumarius; assembly: GCA_018207615.1. NCBI lineage: Eukaryota > Metazoa > Arthropoda > Insecta > Hemiptera > Aphrophoridae > Philaenus > Philaenus spumarius. Next base: position 48,059 of record JAGFPH010002455.1, on the reverse strand, counting down.
GAAGCACGGTAGTACAAAGTGCATATTTTTGATGTTTTACGCAAGGTAGGCCCTATAGAAGACCCTTAACTGGATTCCAGAGTAACTTATTCTAGAGAAAAATTATCTAAGTTAGCCACCCGATAAATAAAAAAAGTAGGCATACTATATAACAATATTAGCTATTAATAGTGAGTTTTCAAGCCAGCAGCCATCTTGTCATTTGACTTTAAATGATATTTTGGACAATACGAAGTAAAATATGCTTCATATTACAATGTTTTACCTTTTAAAATAATATATTTTTACAAATGAACTTTTAAACTTATTTCCACAACTTGGCTTTAAGTATTTTCTTGCTCGAACTTTACACACCTATTTTGTTGCTTCACACCATATTTGGTAGGTAGTCATTTGCTAAAAACTGTTACAAATGAAGTGTTGGAAAAGGAGAGAACAAAAAGAAGATATGGAAACAGTTTTGAGGTTGGTCAGTCATTTTTAAACAATTTCTGCATGTTGATTGACTTCAAAGCCTTCTTCAAGGTTGTGTGAGATGAAAGTTATCCACTTATTATCAAAGACTTATTGCATGTGGTTAAAAATTAATTCCACTGCAGACCTTTTCATAAATAGTATGGTTTGATTTTTTAATCCTTCACCATAAAACATCTTAGTACTGTCATACTTTAGTTTCTGTCAGTTAGTGCCAATAATAAAACTATCGATTAAATGATGTTTTAATCTTTATTAAATTATAAATATAAACATTTTTCACGGGTTCTCAGTATGTTTTATTAAATTAATCATTAATGGTTGTTAAAGCCAGAGCCTCGTTAGCTTGAAGATTACAATATTTAGCAAAACTCTGTAACAGCTATTGTAATCTTCGTAACACCTCGCACCACGTGTAGGTGAGGTTGGCACATCTGTTTTACAGTTTATCGAGGCGATCCATTTTATTTATTTTGCCTAGTGTTTAAACAAAACAAATAAAATGGACCCTTAAACTGAAGTTAGTCACACCAGAAATACTAGTTTTTATATTTTCAAAACAAAACTCACAAGTTATTTAATTTAAATTAATTACCACTAAATTTCTAATTTTTTGTGTTTTTCCTTCAGTGTAAGAAATAAAGTACCGGTACATCAATGTGTGAGGGTTTAGGCTGGATTTCATTGTTTCCCTTCTTTTGAGTTCATCTTATTTTTTGCAGCCTTTTAAATACTTACAATGAAAATGTCTTCTTTCCTTGCCACAAAAAAAAGACCCATGCCAGCTTGCCACTAAAGTGAGGTTTGAGAATGGCTATGTTTAGCAACATCATATTGTACACATTTTTTCTGTTAACAAACACAAATTGTAACGGGTTCCTTCAAACAAGGCAACCCGAATTAATTAGTAACTAAATTGTTTATAACATAAGATAAATACAAAGTTTATTTAAAAGATATAAGAAATGCACTCAATTGCTTATAAATTGAGATATACTAATACCTTATGTTATACTACCTGACCATTGTTTAATACTTATCGGATCCAAAGTGATTTTCAATGTAAAATTTTCATGGTTTATAATCCTCCAGTTTAGATAAATGAATAACTTTGCCGCAAGCTGTGCATCATTTAACGTTTTTACTTTTGAAGTGGTCCAAATACAATTGTGATTTAATTCAATATTTATTATTGTCATCTATAATGTCTTATTTGGTTTTGAACATTTTTACTTGTACCATATTGCAATTATTATTCATTAATAATTTTCATATCAATTTATTTTAATAAATTGTTCTCGTGTGGAATAGTTTTTTACTCTGATTACCTCTCTAAGGAATTGGTTTTCCTGCTAGTTATTTACTCCACTCATCTAGCACGTTTTGTTATATTTCATACTACCTTCTGTTATTTATGTATTTGGATATAATAGTACTAAATTATAGACATATTTTTATTGGTACTTTCTCACATTAATTAAGTGAGAATCTATATAGGCTATGTAAGCTTATTTTAATTGACATTATTTCTATTATGACACTTTACTCAATGTTCCTTCAATGTTATAGTTACTCAACACTTCTCCATTCATTAATATATTGTAATTTTTACCTACTACAAAGAACAACACACACTTCCACATTAAAATTTTGCCTAACTTTTACTATTTTTAATTATCCATAGTTACCTAAATTCATAGCAAAATAATTTAATTGTTGAAATTTATTTGTTTATAAATGATTTAATTAAATATAATAGGTAGTAAAATAAATTTTTTTATTTTTGTAAGACATTGACAATAGATGTGGCTTTTCCTCAAAGTTTGATGACATTACTTACCATTGACATTTTATAATGTATGAATAAATTTTGTTAAAAAATCTTTATAAATGTATTTGTACTTTTTAGAGTTCAGTTTTTGTACCAGAACCGTTACAGTTTGACCATGTATGTCTGTACGTAACTCAAAGCATCACAGTACCTTATTAGCGAATTTCCATAGGAAAAATGAGCTATTGCAGTGGCCCTTATGATAAAACCCAAGGTCGGGAGTAGCAATTGAGTACCGATCATGGTCCCCAGAACACGTTTTGGGGTGTCATTAAAAATCATATATATATATGTGTGTGTTCGCACTCTCGTGGCCGCATTTTAAGTCCGATTTGGTTCAAATTTGGGACACATGTTGGTTGTCTACGTTGCTCGGACGAGTTTGTTAGCCAAAAAAATCCAACAATCGGAAGTAACTATTTTATGAGATTTTTCCTACGAGAATGAATTTGTTTTTGTGTTTTTCTACAAATATAAATGTAGGATGTTATTCTGCACATTTTGTTCTTTTACGCGACCTTATAGCTCGCTTGGTTCTTCCAAAATCGATCAAAACATAAAATACCTTAGAAGTACCCGGTTCAAAGCCATGTAGTGGATTCTAGCGTGGGGTTGACGTGCGAAGCACGCAATGCACTGTGTATTGAAAATACTCCTAATATGCGGAGTGGCGTGCGAAGCATTTTGCAGCTATTCAGCACCGTCGTGAGTAGACTATTTCCTAAATTGTTGGTTGAAACCCTAAAACATAGGCCTATAAACTTAAGTTTGGAAATTTGCTCTACTCACGTCAGCGGTTCAGCTGCATGGTCGAATTATTTTATTTATTGGGAGGTAATCACTAGTGTTCAACAGCTATTGTAATATTCACTGTAAATTAATTACATAGTACATTAAATAAATATGTGAATGGATCAGACAAGAAGAAGATTTAGATCTGTTAAGGGGGTAATCAAATGTCAACGCTTTCAAGATGTTGAAAAAACTTACCTTTCCGGCACTTCAGACAGCCTTGATCTCTCCAACAACAGTACTCCATCTGTTTCCAGCTCCTAAACGTTATCTCCTTTAGCCCAGCCAATAGAGCTAAAAAAAGGCTAATTTTGTTATTGAATTTAACAGCAAGTGACATCCCTCAGTGACTTTAAGGTTTAAGAGTAGCACATAGGAATGCAAAATACAAAAACTACAGTAGAACTCCAATTATCCGGATTAATTGGGACCGGACCCGATCCGGATAGTTGGATTTTTCTCGATAAAAGGCCGTTTTTAGGAGAAAAACGTAAACAAAACACAATAGAGAACATTTACGGTATTTATTATGAAAAAACAATGACAATGTTTACATTACGTTATATTTACAAACAATATTAAATCATAGTCAAATGCATTATTTTTTCAACATACCAGGCAGAGTCAACTGTTTTGCTACCTTAAATCGTATCCGGGCCGCCAAGTCTCGCATCCGTTTGACTATGTTCTTATTCAAATCTGATCCGGATAATTGGAGTTCTACTGTATCAGGAAAGGAGCTTATGCACATTTTTTATAAATAAAAATAACAATGACTTTTAACAGGAGGAGACCTCTTGTGGATAGGAAAACAAAGAATGCGCCAAACTCCTTCTGAGATGCTAATGTATTGTCCTGCTTCGTATTTAGTTAGTTCGTTGAGATCTAAAATGTTAAACGATGCTTGATCAAATCCCTTATTAACATATTTACAGAAATATTTTTTGATATCTTTGAATTACAAAATTCTACATTAAGGCCACGCTCCCCTTAACGGCAAGTTGGTAGGCGACGCCAGCGCGCTCCACAGCTACGGTATCAGTTTAAACTAGAATCCTCCACAAAATTGAGTCACAACAAAAGTAGTTCTTTCCGCTTCAGGCGAGTGGGGGGAACCCCCATCCCTTAGCTAGACATGAAGGGAGGGGATGAGAATGACCTTGTCGAGTGAGTTTTCGCCAGCCGTAGCCGAGCCGATGTCTACCCGAAATAAACTTTCATCTCCGTGTTGTGTGTGCCTTCTGACTGATTCTCGATTATCCTATTAGCCCAGTCAATCTGTACATCCTCAGATGCAAAAGGTCGGGTAGTTCTGATTTTTTGGTATGTTGTATGTATAGGGGCACTATTTAAAATTCCAAGTTTTCGACCTCGGGCGTGCTCCGCGCGCGCCACCGGCGCCGAAAATCCCAGATTTGTTTGACCTTGTTCTAGTTTTTTCACATTTTGAGCACTAAGGACTGGTTTGACAAAATAAATTAACCAGTCCTTTTTTAAAGAACAGTAAATTTTCCACAATTTAAAACTAAAATCATCTTCCTGAGGATAATACTTTTTGAGTTACAGCCATTCAAAATTTGAGCAAATTTACAACATTTTCCAAAATCTTAGTTTTTACAAAGGATTTTTGTTTTTTCGCTGTGAAATAAGGGTTTCTCAGCAAAACTTATAAGGACTAACTTTAAAATAGAGAAAGGTATCTTTAATATGTGACCAAAATGGGATTTCTACCATGAATAGCTTCTGAGATACAGCTGTTTGAATTTTGAGTAAACTTCCATTAAATTTCATTTCTGTATCTTTATTAGTTTTTTAAAAAGTGTTCCTAAATGTTAAAAAACACAATGTTCGGAAAAACTTAAAAAACTAAAAAGTAAACTAAAACTAACAACAGCTAACTTAAAGATACAGAAATGAAATTTAAAAATTACATTTAATAGTGTATAATTGAGAATGGGTAGCAAAACTATAGCATTTTATTGACAAATAAAAAAAATAAAAAATATTTAATAATTATTATTACGCACAATTTTCAACGTATAATTTTTGTAAGTTAAAATATTTTTTTTACAAAGAGTTTTACTAATAGGCCTTTAATTTTGCTACCTAACCTACAATATTGTCCACTTAATTTATGTTTAAAATTTCATGGTAATATCTCTAACCAATGCTGAGAAAAATGTTCCTAAATTTTACATGTATTCTATATAGAAACTCCTTCGTTGACGTCTCCCCAACTTTAGTAATAAATAGTATCTTCTGGTTTTATTGAACTGGAAGGGGTTATAGCCATGATACCTCCCATAGCATGAAAAATGCCTGAACCGTCCAATGTATGGACTTTAAAATCGGCATTATCAAATACGAACTGTACAAAAGCACTTTCATCTATCTCCAGTTTGTCAGGACGTAGGATTGCCGATGTTGTCAGAACGAAAATACTATGTAAAAACTAAGATTTTGAAATGTTTGCAAATTTGCTCACGTTTTGAATGGCTGTAACTCAAACAGTATTATACTCAGGAAGATGATTTTAGTTTTAAATTGTGGCAAATTTACTTTTCTTTAAAAAAGGACTGATTGATTTTTTTTTTGTCAAACCAGTCCTTCATGCTAAAAATTTGAAAAAAACTAGAACGAGGTCAAAAAATCGGAGTTTTTCAGCGCCGGTGGCGCGCGCGGAGCATGCCCGAGGTCGAAAACTTGGAATTTTAAATAGTGCCCCTATGCATACAACATACCAAAAAATCAGAACTACCCGACCTTTTGCATCTGAGCCCCCCTTTTGGGATACGGATTTATTGGACTATATAGTTTTATTATGTTACCACATTTGACTCGTCAATTCCAATAGTAAAGGTATGGCGCCAATTCAACTTGACTATAAACACTTCGAGTAGGCACTACATCCTAAAAATTCATTAAACCAAAATTTAAAACTCCATAATTTCACACCATTGCCCACGTGTGACATGGTGGTTTAATAACAGGCAGTCATTTATGGGATACCTGTACCTGTTATGATGTTATAAAACAGATATTTTGAGAAATATTTTAACCATATGACAAGTTTATTTATAGTGTTTTTGTTTTGTAAATAATCAGTTGTGTGTGCATTACTAGTACAATGGATACAAATTAGGTTCAGTTATAATAAAATTGTTTTTAGAATTAATTATTTAAGTAGTTCTTTTTACATAACTAAGGAATGGGATTCGAACAGTACCGTCAAGTGTGTATGCTAATAATGTATTCATTTAACTTCTTTAATTGGTAAACGTTGCTATTAACATGCCAGAACTCAAAACACGTACAGAATGTCCAAAGACCCATATACGAAAATATGTATTACTTTCTCAAAAATGTTATTATTTTTGTAGCACTGTTTTAGATAAACTGAAAATATACGATTAGTTTTGACAATTTCTGTAAGACGCAAGTGTTATTCATTAATTTATTTATATAAAAACTCGATAATCAAACTACTCTGGAATTTCGCAACATGGGTACATTTTTGATTTATTTGTATGGGACAATTCATTTTGTAGACTCAATCTATAATTAAAATTTTAATATAACAAATTCAATATAGATATAAAAACATGTACACATATTATGCAATGGGAACCTGATGGAAAAAGTTTCATTACCAGTGGTATAAATTATTTTTCTTTTAGGTAAGGAATAAAGCTAAAAATAATTACAACTTTAAAAACATTACTAATAATAAAAGACATAAATTGCAATTGCATAGTCTATATTATCTATGTGAAAGAGAAAAAAATGGGAATTTACAATAATATGAAATAATACATCTAACTGATTGTAAAAACAGCAAAAATTTCCCCGTTAAATAATATTTATAGGAATTATGAAAGAATAAAAGTCGTAATTTTATAGGTTAAGTTTCGAATTTTCCCAAATATTTCTCGTAATTATAACAAAATAAATCACTTCACATACACCAAACTCGTAAGAATTAAAAAAACTAAACAATATTAATCCCAAAAGTACACACAAAGCAAGAAAATTAGAAAATGATGTAACAAAACGTTAATTACGAAAACAATAACATCGTACCTTTAAAAACAATAGAAACTACAAGTCTACAATATAACTGCGTAATTGAAATAAAATTTCACCAACGTTGCCAAATCGAACAATAGGTTATTGTACTGAATGGGGTGTGTATAAATCGGTGACCTCAAAAACTACCGAACGGATTGGAATGAAATTGGGTATGTAGCTTCCTCTAGGGCCATAGGTGCTCACTAAGAAAGGGTTTTAAAAAAAT